>CM068829.1:26016300-26028800 GCA_028554795.2 Sinohyriopsis cumingii
GAGACAGAGAGAGACAGAGAGACAGACAGACAGACAGACAGAAGGGGGTTAAGACAGTTCGAGACAGAGTAATATTATCAACACTTTAGAGCATGAACTTCCATTCGCTTGCCACACAAAACCTCCTAACGTCCCACCTTGTGGCACTCGTGTCGTAGGCTGCCGACCCCTACAGTATAGAGTTATTAAATGTTCCAGATTGGCATGACCCGTGGAGCGAGAAACGAAACAAATCGCCCAGATCTCATGAACGCTATAAAGAACACAAATATACGCCTATCCCCCAAACGGACGAAAACGTTTGAAACCATCGACTACATATATGCAAAAGGGCACGTAACCGTATTTTGGTCATTGTATAATAGTGAAAAACAATATTTGATAAGTTAATTTTCGGGATCTTCGCTTCTGTATCCTATACTTTTCTCGCAGCAGAACAATGAATATTGTCGACGTTTTTCTGAACAATGAATATTGTCGACGTTTTTCTCTTAGAATCGATAACCTAAATAGCGCATCCACGTTGGGCTAACATTGCATCAATGTCGTTTTCAAGGTGGAACTAACGTGAATAATGACGTTGTTCCGACGTCTTTTATTGCATGTTCATGTGCTGGACCAAAATTTCCTCAACGCTGAGCGTTCTTAACCCATCGTCTGCCCATCTTTTCGCGTGACATTTTATAATCAATGTTTGTAGTGTTCTCAATGATTCTGTCCTGGCTGATGTCGTCCTGAAAATAAAGAATAATTAATTAAGAAAGTAATGCTAGTAATATCTAAACTATTACGTAAAACTTTGTGTGCTGATTTTGTTCTCAAATATATTCAAATGTAAACAAAAATCTTAAATATTTATGCAGCAAATTGACTTGATGATAAAATATTAAATATTCAAATTACTGTACATTGAAACGTGCAGAACCGTTTAAGGTAGCTTTAAAGAGGAAGCAACATTTAACGTAATTGGCATAAATTAGTAAATATTCGGCAAAAACAGCTATTCTAAAGTCGGTATTACACGGTAGAATAACGCTGCCCAACTAGTGTTGCGACGTGGGAATTACAAGAGATGAAATATGTTGTTCCAACAACTGACGTTTCAATATCACCAATTGAATAATGACCAGATAAGGACCCAATTTCGTACAACCAAGGCCAACTATGATTATTATCGAACGCAGAGGTAACTTATGTATATCATCTGTAATTGCAAAGATACTGGAACTTACCCAATACAGGATAAATAGAGCGACCTTATACACATTTTAAACTCAGTGAAATGTTTACAAAATACGTTTACTTCTTGATTGATCCTACTAATGCTGTCCGCTTTATGTTGTACACTTGTGCTAGAAAATCTAGGTTGATGAAGGGGTAGTATTTTACAATCGCAGAGTGGATCTTCGGCCTAACTTCACGTGTGCTGATCAATGAATATGCTCTTCGCACCAAGATCTCGAAAGGAGAGTGTCAATCATTTTTTTTAAAATCCAGAATAAGCATCTCCCAAATGGCGGAATCAAAATAGAGACATTCTAGTGTTAGTCGTTCTTTAGTGTTTGTTCCTTTCCGTATCGCAATATAACACTTAGCTATAAATAGGATGGCGTCACTTTATTTTCTGATATGCATATGTCACAGGTACAAAGCATAACACGTAAGATCTGAGAATGAACGCCGTTTCCACAGGTTGTGTTCTTTGTGCAGCCATTAAACGTTGTCATTAAAAATATCTTTACCCCATTTATTATAACATCGACACCAACAAAATCACTATCATACTCGTCAGCGTCATAAAGTTTGTGGTTCTCTCGTTACAAAGTGTCCTATCCCAATAAATATCGGTGAGTTCTGTTTTGTCTCTTTCAAACATTAATTAGATTAATGTTAGCCTTTTGATGAAATATATATCAACTCTCTCTCTCTCTCTCTCTCTCTTTAACAAAAATTAATTGATTTGAAAACATGTCAACCAAATATTTTTGAAGCAGATACGAAGTTTCACATTGGATTAACCTTTCATTGATATGTACCTTTCAAACTTCTAACTGAGCCTCTGCAATAATTGCAGTGGAAACTAAGTCTAATTAGGCAAAAATTCTGACACCGAGATGCACATATTTGAATAGTATTTCGCGTATTAATGTTTTACTTTTTACGGCGGCTTTAGATGTTTTACAGCTGGTAGAAAATGTCGGAGTATTTATTGAAACAACATAGAAGATTTGTAATAAGATGAAGTTGTAATGTAGCCCACTTTCAGCTACACCATAAGCTCAAGTCTACATCCATGTTAGTAGTACCAGTATTTATCGTTGGATGAATTCTGGTTTACAGGCATTCTAACACAGGGAATTCGCTAAGACTGCTTTTCTAGTGTCAATGTGGGGCGTTTGCTTGTCTTTGTCCCCTCTGTGGAAATTCTACCGTTCCTCTATCTATCTCATGACATATTTAGACATTAAATGACCTTTATTTGTTAACTGTTTCCACGGATGTGTAAGGACACCACACTCACATACGTGACATGGGTGACATGAGTGGTCCAGTGATAAGGGTAGAGTCGCATGTGGATGGGAATGCCCAAAAGGGTTTCCAAAACAGGGCAATACATCAGCCTTTGCCACGTCTCTAATGTGATTGCAGAAACAAGTTCCGCAGCGTGTGCATATTCAGACAAGTATACGGCAGCGACAATACATATACTGCGACCTAAGTACAATTAATTAATCCACATTTTTGTCGATAATCGGACTTTTCAGATACATGATAATCAATATTGTTTATTACCAACACTGCATCTGATCTTCATACATTTCAAAGGACAGTTCGTTTTCGATGTTATTGAGCTTTTATTTTGTTATCACTTCGTCTGATTTTCCATGTCTTTTTTAGAGTATATTCTGCGATGTGTTATCACAAAGTGCTATGATGCAGATGTAATATTTGCAAGATAGAGGAGTTCATTTAACCTTTTACCTTCATTTTATATTTGTCCCATGTCACTCGATTGCGACATTATCACAGTCATATATTTGATTCAGCTATGGTACGCATTCTTATACCATGGTCTTAAGTTTAATTTAGTAACGCTGCTAATTAAATAATGTAAATCGTGTTGATTGATATCAGATGCTTTTATGGGTAAAATCTGAGAGGATTACATATCTGATATAATCTATTTTGATATTTCCATATCGTTCAAAGGACAATTGTTTTGCAGAACCAGGACCACGCAGGCTCTATATTTCCATAGTTTATTGTACTTTTAAAAGCAGATTACTTGACATTTACTTTTTTGCGAATCCACTCTGTTTCATGTTTGTGCTTGTAATTTTCCACCTGCATGTAAGAATACTAAAATAGAATGTCCTTTCGAATAATTGCTAGTATCAAATGTCTTGAAAAGACTTGACTGTGCAATGTCCGCGTACACATCATTGGTGGTGATGTGCCTCAGCAACCAGTCAGTGTAGGTGTAAATCATCTTGGTTCGATCCAAACAAAACGATTTAATATTGTAGTAGTAAACGTTTTCCCACAGGACGATCCCAAATATAATGGTTGCGTTGAGTTTGAGTTTCAATTTTTAACTGTAAACGGGAATAAGTCCAACATCAAAGATTTTTCTGGATTCAAAGGAGGGGTCAGCGATCAGACTTAGAAGTTTGTCTCGCTCACTATCATGGACAAGATCTACGTGGATTCGTATGCGCAGATTCTCCGTGGTTTCTCAAAACAAAGCATTATTCATGAATGTGAAAAAGTCTTTTTTAAAATATCGGTGGATTTTGTACGTAGGTGCATATTCATCTGCATGTTCGGGCCATTCAAGCTTCCTGGACAAATTCCAGCACACGTTCGATTTTAATGGCTCGCATAACCAATCGCAACTAAACTGTAGATATCGCACGTGCAGTAAATAATTGTGTTTCGACCTAAGAGTTGGCACCAGCTTGGTTCATTTGGTGTATTTGCGGTCAGTACTCACAGACGATTGAGCACTGACACTGGGACAACCACGAATCGGGCACCACCTGCGTTTCTGGGGCTAGATGATAATTGCTCTGTGTGTCATGTAAGTGTTGAATATATTACAAGTCAACTTCAAATAATTAACCGTAATTGTTGATGTTGTTATCGTACATGTGTTTCTTTAGATCAATGTTCGCAGGATAGGTCCACTGAAATCTACCAACTGGAAATGGCCAGGTCATGGCCCTGCCATAAAGTTTATTATTATTTAGGAACATAATTTAACGGTTGTGGGCCAATGTCATCATATATGTCCACGTTCAGGTTGTTTGTCAATGTCCGTGAGCAATTCCAGCTCGAGTTTGGTTTTGAGCAACAATGCGTCCCAGTCCATATTCGATGATGAAAGGTAATGTGCGGGATCAAGCTTGTGCACATGCTTGGCAGTGACAAGAACTTTTTGAAACAGGTAAAGAAGCGACAACACAACAGTACGCAAATACAGATCGTGATAGTCACCGAGGATGTTTTCACTCGAATGCTGACAAAACTTTCTCAGCATATGTGTATCTTTTCTGAAATAAGAGACAAAGATGAATAAAACGCATCAATCTACGGAAAATGTGTTTCAGCATTGTTTCCAGTCACTCTTTTATTCGTGTCATGCACACCTTTCTTCTTCAGCAGGTCTGGGTTGATAGTAACGGCGAGTTTTTTCAGGTTCTCCATGACTAGATTGTTCGCTAATTTGGGCAGGGAATACGTAATAAACAGTCAATTAGATAAACTGCAGATGGAACAACCGAAATGACATATTTTATACTATATAGCTAGTGATTACGCTAATCTGATGCCGTGGCTATTGCTTGCATGGTTAAGCGACCAAAGTATCCACGTAGGTTATGAAGTTCCACTAGAAATGTGGCTTTGTTGGGGTAAATTCTCAACTGCAAATTACACGCGTTGTGTGCCACTCCTCTGTACATAACAGCAATATGACAGTGATCATAATCAATCGCATACTGGAAGCAAACGTTTTTTTTCACAACTCCAGCAGTGATGGGCAGCAGAAAAAAATGAACGTTAGCATATATCATTATTGCCTTAACGAATGAATCGTGCTGCCGTCGGACCCATTTCACAATGTCTTCAATCGATATGTGATATACCCCATCTGCGTTTAGAGAGCTACCACTCTGGGAACGATATGTGATAATGATATGATGTGAAAAACACACGTAGTGGTTGTTTGTGAAAATCAAGTTGAAAAACATGTATTAAAAAATTTAACTAAAGGAGATGTTTCAAAAGTTTTGATCATTGTATTTTGTAACAAGAATCGATTGTGGCTTGATATACAAATATCATGTTCATATAAGGATTAAATAGCATAGGAATATAAAAATTATTTTCATAATTGAAATGGCCTATTTATTGATGCTAGCTCTCATTATATTAACTTGTTCATTTAAGGTATTGTACATTATATATATATATATATATATATATATATATATATATATATATATATATATATATATATATATATATATATATATATATATATATATATAATATATAATATATAAATATGTATGTGTATGTGAACTATTCTCCTTGTAAGTATTCTCCGTCGTCACCGTGCTCAACACATTATTTGAAATGTAGGTTAAGTTCTTTTAGTCCAAGTGCAACTATTAAAACAGTAGTTTTGAACCATTAATATTGGGTTCATATTGCCGAATAGAGATTCAGCTCACCGTAACGCAAGAGACGACATGAGTAAACCAAATGTATCTTAGAATCAATCTTTCGTCTGTGTGACACAGTTGGCGCTTCTGTTCTCCTTGGTAGTGCCTCACACTTGGACTCGAATTGTCGCGGCTTCCATATCTGGCAAGGACAGCGCAAATTGGCTACGTCTATGTGTCCAAGGACGTATCTGTTGTAGGTTTTCTGGCGAGAGTGTCAATCCCACATATAATGTTAACCCGCTATATCTAAAACCATTCCTTTCTATACAAAAAGTACCGCCCTACCACTCCGCAAGAGCGTTTGCGAAACTGGCTGATGTTGAACAAACGTATCTTATTGGTTATATTCAAGTTTGCAAAGTCTCATGGCATGGAAATAATATGTTTCCAAATATTAAACTAGAACAAGAAACCAATGCTACTAGACTTTCCATACGTTCATCAAAGTTAAAGGCAAATTATGGAGATTCGATCTTTTAGTTTTAATCTTATATTGATGTCGTCATATAAATTAATAAGACCTTGCTTGCAAATCAGAATTGATTTTTAACGCATGGCCATCAAAAATATATGCATGCAACACATTTAGTGATGGAAGAGCGACACACGACCCTGTCCTGGTCAGTCTCCTCCCACGTGTCTTAGCTAATTTCAAATTTCTTCAATGACGTCATCAGTGTGTCCTTGCATCGTTTTCTATATCCTCCTATGTAGTAATTTTCTTTGTCCAAGCTCACCGTAAAAGAATATTCTTGGACTCAGCTGGTCTGGCATGCGAGATGTATTTCCTGTCTATCGCAACTGTGATTGCATCAAGATGGTGTAGATACTGGGAATGCTTGCTTATTTAGACCCTGTCTTGCCACTTGATGAATATTAGTCATCTGAGGCATGTACTGTGGAAATGGTTCAACTTCTTTGCATGGCGCTGGCACACTGTCAAGGCTCGCAAGCGTATAATAGCACAGGGAGTACTATCGTTATATCACCTTTAACTGTACACCTTCAACTTTGTCTGAACAATAATGCCTCTTCTGTTCCAGACCTTGACGTGTAGTCTGTTCAATAATCTGCTGTCCTTTACAATTCTGGCATTAACTTCGTCATATATTATGACATTCTGGGACAGAGTGCTGACAAGATATGTGAACCTCTTCACTGCGCTCAGTTTGTAACCTTTGACTGTGACTTTTTGGCTCAGCATACGGTTTCCGGGGGCTGGCTGAGACATTAAGTCTTCTTTGTATTGTTCATAAAGGGACATTTGTTCAAGTATCAGAGAACTTGTCGACGCTGCTTTCCATGTCTCACTCAGAGCCAGGGTTGAGGGCACAGTCATCAGCAAAAAGAAAGTTTCTGATGAAATATGTTGTGACCTTAGCTTTTGCTTCGAGCCTCCTGTGTTTAACAGTTTGCCATCAATTCGGTGTCTCATGCTGATTCCCACGTCACCTTCTCTGAAGACATCTGTAATCGTGGCTGAGAACATGAGACCGAAAAGTGTTGGCGCCTGTACACAACCCTGTTTCACTCCGTTTGAGGCAGAACAGAGATATGATGTCTCACCATTGTTCCAGACTCAAGCTTCCATACCATCATGGAATTGATGCATTATGGTGAACCTCTGTTCCCTAATTTGACAAGAACATTATCCTTGGTGACCTCAGTGCAAGAGCTGGCTCTGAAAAATCTCCTAGAAAGAGGTCATTGGAACATACGGTGTCTGCTGTTGCAATAGCAATGAACTTTTATTGCTTCAGACCTGCGCAGAGCATGAAATGCTCATCACCGACACAGTCTTCCGTCTCCGGACCCACAGCAGGACGAAATTCATCCATCTATAATCAAAGCACTGCTATCTCATAAACAACGTGATAGGAAAGGACGAGTGATAGGCAAGAAATACGGGTGAACAATTCCATGTTGTTGCAGATTGTTGGACTGATCACCGGCTTGTAATCTCCAATCTCAACATCCGTATCAAAAAGGTAAGAAGATTCCAAAACGGCTAAATATTACCAAACTGAAGAACTCGAAATCCAAACAGACCTTTGTCAGCACTCTAGAAAACCATATTCAGTCAATCCCTCTGGACACACAGAATGTGGAGGCCGCCTGGGCGACCCTTATATAGCTGGTCTACAACACCGCCACAGAGATCTTAGGGCTTTCCACCATAAAGCACAAGGACTAGTTTGATTAGAATTGCGAAAACATTAGGCAGCTGTTTGGATGAAAAACATCGCCTGTACACAGCATTAATATATTATCTAAAGTCTACTTCAAAGAAATATGCCTTCAATAACTGTTCAACAGAAATTTCGGCAAATGCAGGACTGCTGGCTGAGTAACAAATCTGATGATATCCAAATTCACTTTGTCAAGCTTGATATGAGGAGGTTTTATGATGCGCTGAAATGTTCCATCAGTTACTTAATATCATGTGGCAAAAAGAGACGATCTCATATGAATTCACAGATGCTACTAGTATACACTTTTATAACCGCAATAGAAATCTTCAGTCTTGTGACAACTACAGAGGTATATCTTTGCTCTTAGTCTCAGGCAAGACACTCGTCAGGATTCTCCTCAACCGTGTTCACATCACACCTTGAACACGGTCTCCTACCAGGAAGCCAGTGTGAATTCCGAATGGAGCGCGGAACCATCGAAATATGTCGACCTGACCAAGGCCTTCGACACTGTAAGCAGAGAGGGCATGTGGAACATCGTGGCCGAGTACGGATGCCCAAGGAAAATACTCACCATGGTTTATATATATATATATATATATATATATATATATATATATATATATATATATATATATATATATATATATATATATATATATATATATACACACACACACAGAGAAAGAGAAAGAAATAGTGAAAGAAAGAAAGGAACAAAGTAACAAAGAAAGAAACAAATAAGGAATATTTCAGATGAGTATCTATTTGTTACATAGCGAAATGAAATTTAGTTTAAAGACGATTAAAAAATAAATGACATTAGACACTTTACTGGTGTTTGCATCATATATGCTGAGATTGTACACATTTGATTTTAGATGCAGCTGATAAAAGAAGCACATGATTGTTTTATCTTAACAGGGGTGAAATGATCATCGAAATAGACATTTTAAGCAAAGCATTTAATATAATGGCAAACAAATGCGGTGTGTTCAATACAGGTCTAGTGGTTTCAGTCCTGACATTCATAGGGTTTTCGTTCTGGAAGATTTATATTGTAAATACTACGTTTACAAATTGTGATGTAAATGCTACGTTTGCAAACATCGATTATAGTTTGATCTTGGGCCTATTATAAATATTTCAGGTAGTTGGAATAACGGACAGCACGGACTACAGAAAATAATTATAAATCTTATCAATGTCATTTTTTTAGTTGGGATGGTTCGACATTTGTAATATGTTCGATTATCATACATTGTGACATTTTCGCAAAGATTTCATTGAATAAGTTTGACTAGTGTCATTTTAATAACATTTTCAGATGGCCTTAAGTCAAAAGTACGATTAGTTTAATAGTCATATTAAATAATTAATCTTTCAATAATGTTTACAATCGCATAAGCAAAATCTGATTATCATTGTGATTTCAACTGCTTTATGAGCTTAAGACGTAATAAAGGAACTGTTTTCCAACGTTGTGATGTTATTGTCATTTATCACATACTAGGTATAGCTTTCCTATAGTATGTGCAGTTTCATATTTTTGATATTACCACTTGTTATAAGTTCTCTTTATGTGATTTTGATTCGTCCAAATAAGCCCATGAAATTATTGTGCAATATCCTATTTACTGATTTGCTGGGGTCGTGGGAGAACATTTCTACCCCCGCCTTCTGGAAAAGTTTTGTTTTCACTGAACATTTTTGGCGGCAATTTTTGAACTCGACTCGCGAAATGAAATTGAGGAAATATTATTTCGGCTGTCTGAATATGGATATGTTACCCCCCCCCACAGGGGTTTGTTATGTCACGTATAACAATATCATAATGAGAACAATGGCGCAAATTACAAAACAAGAACGACAATAAGAAGTAAAACTAGGGGTATTGCTTTTTTGATGGCGGGGTGGGGGAGGGTCTGTATATATGTAACATAGATATAGAATCCACCGTATATACAAGCGTGGTTTAAATGTTAACTTACAGAAGTAAATAAATTCAGCTCTGTTTACAGAAGAATTTGGACATAAATGGGTCTCTTAACTGACAGAACTTTATCCAACCACAGGTGATCTTTGCGGAGTGTATTTGGGATTCAATTCCGATTCAAAAATGAATGTGTTTACGTAATCTATGCAGTCTGGTGTTCCAGTCAAATACTGCAATTATCCGGACACAAACGCATAGTAGTAAATGTGGGAATTCCTGCATCCAGTAATCCTATTTCACATGAAAATCGCAACAATGTAATGTTTTGTTCTCAAAGGGACATTCTAGAGTAAACATATACCCTAGGCCTACTCTGTACCGTATCTAAGAATCTGTCATCACATCGCATTGATCATTCTGTTTTGAAAAATTATTTTGCCGTTCTAAAATGTTCTGTTTATTCGGATGGAAGCTTTTCCTTTGAATTATATTTTGTAAAAAAAATAAAATCTAATTTTAGTATTTCAACTTTGTTTGGGACTATATTATATGCATAACATATGAAAGGTGCACCGTATGTCCGAACGAACGAAATTGTTCGTTTTTCTTTCTATCTGAATAATTTCCCCTGAAATAAAAAATATGTGATAAAAAATCTCAAATGGGTAATGATATAATATTAAATTTATGAAACTCGTTGAAGAATGTCCAGCTTTTGTTCGCCATGGCTCGCAAAAGTTGAACATTATTCAACTCGTTTCATAAACTGATTATTATATCATTACCCATTTGTGATCCCCTATTTATTAATATAGATCATAATCTGCTGCGGTCTTAATTATATGAGAGATATAGTCAGGGAGATTATCGATAAATATTTTCATGTATTTTCAATGTGTCAAATTAATATTACAGTTGTTCTGAGCGGTCCATCTGTAATGCCCGGGTAAATGTCGATGGTCGATTGTTTTGTTGGCTTTAACTGAATCGCTCGTAACCTCATTGTCAATGAGTTACTTTAAACAATTATAAAGTGTTTTCTCTCATCAACATAATTTAATAATGTTTCTATATAAGTTTTCTACGGGAAATTTTGTATCTGTCAGTAGAACTTGTATGAAGTATAAAGCACGCAGGTCATTTATTCGATGACGGGAGCATTTTAATATAGTAACTAAGCTCATTACATACATAATGCCTATTGAGTTGTATATTGGGAAACATAATCAATGTTTTCCTCTAAGTTAAATAGGTGCTACCATTATGTAAACATTTCTTGCAATGTATTGTGAGCCATGGTGTCGGTGTGGTCTAGGGCTTTTGACTGTATAGACTGCTGACATATAACATCTGTTTGCGTCGGTTCGAGTCTCAGGCCCGGTCAACTTGGATATGTGAGAAAGCTTATTTATCAGTAACGTCCCGTGGGTTGGTGGTTCTTTCCTAGATTTCCAGGTTTCTTTTCCACCAAATATACAGGAAGTAAAAATGCATGTCCAAAATATTAAGCGTATAGTAGGCCCCTCTGTGATTCACTACAAATACCTTGTAAGCTGGATTTTGATTCCTTAGTCAGCTCACACATTGTTCAAAAGTGATAGATGTGTTGCTCTCACTTCTTATAAATATTATCTAACACATATTTTGATAGTTTCTAGTAATGGCCGTAATTCTCGTCCTCTGCTGCAAGTGTGCTTTGGGTGGGACACAATAAATTCAAATCTCTTTGTCAAAATAAACGAATTCAAGGTCAATAACATAAAACTGCTTTGTGACCAGTTCTTCATCTAAATGCGACATTACTGAAATTTTGTTTTAGCATAATGTCCAACAGTTATGTATTACCAATGTGCATCTTATAGGTGCATAGTACATGCGAATGCAGCCCAAACAAAATCAATCCGAAGACAATTAGAACAAACACACAAAACACAGTGCCTAACATCTCAATGTCATTTTCAGATGTATATTATCGTCACGATCTAACTTGTTAGATCAGGCCAGGTTGTCGACATCAGAAAATCTGGAATTTTGACAAATCCTTTCACTTTTGAGATATTCATAATATTTATCCTATCAAATTGAACCACAACAACTTTACCAATTATGAACTTCCGTAAATGCTCTGTCATGTACAGTAACGTTTCGGTATTTCATTTCAGCATGTGATCTTTCTTCCGGTTAATCTTATGACGATATTACCTTCTTTTAAAATGAATAATTGATTTTCCTTTCCATTTTTGTGTTGCTATTATATCTAATCAGTAAAGTGTGTTAATTCATTACCTGTTTATATTAATTAGCCCCGGCCATATTACCTTCTTTATAAATGAATAATTATTTTTCATTTTTGTGCTGAAGTTTATTCATGCATTTCCCTGTTATTATTATTATTATTATTATTATTATTATTATTATTATATATGTATATATCTATATGCATATATATATATATATATATTTACAGTGAGTGTACCAATCTACCTCATACCTGTCATCATCGTAGTGGTAGGTGTGTTCAATCTCATGGTATGCTGCGTAAGGCAGATTTGGAGCAAAAGTACCAGTGGTATGGAACCAGATATAAGCAAAGTGTCAACATTGTTGTTTTTGTTATTCAATATTTGAATTTCAGATCAT
>CM068829.1:26033800-26058800 GCA_028554795.2 Sinohyriopsis cumingii
ACTTAAGCATTCAGGGTGAGAGTGGAGTCATATGCATGCTGCGAAAGTAGAAGCTCTGTGTTTTTTATTTAATTTATTTTGATATTTTGCTTTTTTCGGTATCAAATGGGCTAACATATGCACATAAAAGTATATAGAAATAGGGAGACACCTTACTTACATCCTCTCTTGAATTCAAACCATGGACAGTATTCTCCATATATAGTGACACAACATTTGATATTCCTACCAGAGAGACCTATCCAGCATTGAAAATCCTTGCTAAACGGGATAAAATTTAGAACTTTATTAATAAAAGGCCAGGTAAAATAATCGAAATCTTTCTCAAAATCCACTAAAAGAAGTCCAATAAGCATGCATATTTTCGAGGAAAACATAAGGTCTGAAAAATACGTATATTTGCTCCAATGTATCTTCCTTCAATAAAGCATGTTTAATCAATATATATTACTGATGACAGTATATGTTTAGGTATGCTTCCATTGCACGCTGATGCGAATATGTATGATACTTTAAGCAAGGAAATGCGTCTTCAGTTTCGTACAACTTGTTTTAGTTTATCCCTTTGATATATCGCCATTATTATATGCATACTTAGTTGTTGTAACATAAAATCACGAATATCTCCCCAAAGAACGTTTTCGAACTCGGCTGTAAATCCGACTGCTCCTAGACCTTTATTATTAGGCATGTGTATATGCCTTGATGTTGCTTCTGTTAGTGATATTGTGCCATTCAGTGATTTTCTTTGTGTATTGTCCATTTTAGGGATGTCTACAAAGTTCAGCAAAGATTCAAGATAAAATGGGTCTAAAGTGTGATAAGACCCTAACTTTTCCTAATATAACGTCCCTTCTGCTAAATGTTCTAGCTCATTTTGTGCAAATGTTCCATCTTTTTTGTACACATTCTGCATCATCTTACTTGTATAGCTTTTATTTACCGAACTACATAAATATTTTAAAACTCTTTCCCCTCTTCATATTTTGATTGTACTCTACCCCCTTCCAGTTTGTGTACACAAATGTCCACTAACAGTCTCCTGTTCCTTTCTAACGCATCTGAATTATTTATATTGTTTTCCTCTTCTAAAATAACATGTCATTTGTAAGTTGTTCTTCCTGTTGAGCTTGTCTGTTTTTATACGTAGCATACAAAATAGCTTTGCTTCTTGTTTCTAACAAGATCATTTAAAAAATTGGTAATTATTGATTAATCAAATGTTCGAAGCGTAGATGGTTCCAAGCTATAATTTGATGTGGAAGATATATATTTGGCACTCTTGAGCTGAATCATTAACAAGAGCTGTCTAAAATCTTTTCTTTAGAGGATTGTAAAACTTTCAATTTTTTTTCTCTCTTTTTTTATCAAAACATAAGTGTTAGAAAGACTTGAGAGTGGTATGTTCTATGACCTGTTACTATAGAGGCATCATTTACCTTTGCAAAACGAGCTTATGAAACTAGGAGAAAATCTAGCATTGCGTGCTTGACGGGTTTGTTGCTTTACTAAGTATATCTATTTTAATCCATATTTCTTTCTCGACAATATCAATTAGATTATATTTAACACAAAACTAAATTACTGCATTTATGATTTATGGTTATTCAGTGGGTTGTAAGTATACGTAGGTGCTGCAGAAATGTTCTTTAAAAAAAATGTAAAATCGATGCCTAATATTTCAATAAAAAAGAATCTGTGTGATTGTTGTTTCACCTCGAAAATGGCTAGCTTACCCTTTTTCTCTTGAAAACTTTGCTCTGTAAAATTAATTTTATTACCATATTTTATGAATTCGGAAAGGTGTAGTTTATGTAGTCTTCTTCATGGCAGATCGCCTGAAAATATTGTTTTGGGGGTTTTCAACATATAACACCCAACAGTTAACATTCCCCAAATCCCCAAGCACCATGAATGTCTTAAGACAAGAGTTCGTTTTACATGGTTGGCATGCCAGAAGTAGATCGTATGTACTCTTCTATCGAGCAGTAAGCCTTAAAATGATTTTTAAAACGCAGACTGTTTGTCTAACTCTCTTTATAAGTACTCAAGACAGAATTCAAGATATACAGAATAGTTATCACTAAAAAGTATTATCATTTAGGAAATTCTGCACAGTTTTGCATCGTTAGCAAGAAATATCTTCCTTGTCAAGACAGAAAAAAAGAATTAATAGGTAACAAAATATTTTACAAACATTTTAACGAAACTATAAATTACAAGCCATAGCATTGGAACACTTATGTGTATGAAAGTTTATAACAATGATGAACATTGTTTATAACAACGTTTGTTTCCATATTTGGGGAGGTTGTACATTTCTGATCGATTTTACTTGAAAATGCGGTAGTTTCGATTTGAAAGTTCTTCTCTTATCCAAACTCAGAGTTTTTTAAATATTAATATTTTCCTAATATTCGTCCATCAAAGCACCAGACATATTTTACTTATTCATGGTGTTTTACTTTTTTCCATAAAGTCGTTACATTCGTTACATTTTCATTTATCCCACACTTTGAGCCCTTTAAAGTATTCATCCTTTGAATGATTGAAAGTCTCTTATTTAGCGAAATAAGCTGACAGATCACATTAATGTTTTCTGATTCAGAAAAATGACCCATGTGGTGTGATGCTTACATCCTCGATATACATCTTCATTCCTAGTTTACTTTTGAATAGTCCCAACACTTTATCCCGCACATGTGTCAACTGATTCCCTTACATTCCTATCTTTTAATATGTAGACATTTGTGTAGTTCTTCCCCGAATATTGTTCCAGGTCATGTGACTGTTTTCTTAAATCATCATTTCGAAAAGGTTATTACATAGCTTGATTGTAATTTGTAAACTAATACAAATATTTTGAATAATTTTTGCCAGTGTATAATAAAGAAGAAGAACCTTTCATGGAAAGACATTATAGAGCTTCCACAAGGAAATTTTTCGCAAAACGGCATGCATCTTTTAAGTCATTTTTCTCACAAGTCATAAAACAAACAGTTCCATATGGTCAATATAATCTACTGCAATCTAATGTTTATACTTATGACCACAAGCTATTTCCTGCCGTATTGCACAATATAATGAAGGGAAGCATCTGAATATGTCCCATAAAAGAGAAACACTGATTAGATTTAAAGGGGATAAGTCGGTAAATTATCTGCGCATTGTGTGCCAACTTTAACGATTTTACTATGGAAAGCAAGATGTGATTGGAATATGTAGTGTCACTGTTAATTGACAGTATAAACCACACTCGTACATCAGATAAAAGCACTGGTGATGGATAGCTTGTATCAACACAATACATACATTATTTGATGGACACAGGAAACAAGGGACAAAGAGAAGGACTGTCCAAAACCCTTTGTAGTAGGAAAATAGTGTATCTCTATTTTGTTGAAGGTTCAACGTTGAAAGAGCTTTTGGTAATAGTAGCAGTTGCTATAACCCTGGTGTACCTCATACATTACATTGTTACTTTGTATGATATTTAGATCAATAGGGCAATCAGTACTGAGCTGAATGTGTATTCAGTAATCAAAATGTGTAACATCACTTATTACTTCAATATATGTGTCGGTACCATTATATATAGGGTAGATGATATGGACCTGGTCTTTAATGTATTTTTCTACTTCAATCAATTCGTAACATGTACAGGTGATTAACATGCAAATGTCTAGAGTTATGTTAATTAACATTAGCATTGTACACATCGAGGCTATACTTATTCAAATTGTTACAGGGACATAAATGTGCGCTCTGTCAGACCATAATGAAATATTGTTATCTAGGCGACAAAATGCGTCCGCAAATGGAGTTAGCTATCCTTTGTAACGATCAGGCTGCTATTGTGTATAATTTAAGTGTTTTGTATTTAAATGTATTAACACTCAACATATTTTGCACTATGGCAAGCACAAACTGTTAACTTAATATGATACACATCCAATGTACCTTGCACTGGCAGATGTATATTAAGTAGTTCGATTAAGTATGTATATCAGAGATTGAAAAAATGCTAACATTAGCACTCAACTAAATAAACAAGCGAGTACATTTTCAGTTTGAGAGTCCATGTATATACATTAAATTTAAATGACAAATTGGCCCCCTTCTATATATATATATATATATAGAGAGAGAGAGAGAGAGAGAGAGAAAGAGAAAGAGAGAGAGCGAGAGAAAAGAGCATATTATCATTCAATTTTAATAACACGATACCTTAATGTGAATTTTAATTTTGTTGTATAAAAATTAGATCTCCTTGGAAAGAAAACAGAACATTCAAGGAATTGTTTGCTTATACGTTCATGAATTTTGGTAGTGCGTAAACGATCCATTTTTCGAGAGATGGTAGCAAGGTAGAGGCTATCATATAATTGTCCCTGTTTTTCTCATGAATACATAGTGTTCTTTATACCATATTTAGGTGACAAAGTCGATAAATATTGAACTGGTGATATGTTAACTAACTTCAGCATTTCATACATCAGCATTATACTTATGCGTTTAATGGGAGAAATTTCGTGTGTCAGACAATAAAGAACTATTGTTCTCAGGACCACACAATGTGTCAAAATCTGAAGTTTACAGTCCATTGTCACGCCAGTGTTCGTTGCAATGAGAGATGTATATCTGCTCCAATGATATGTGTCAGATAGGAAACAATGCTGACATGAAAACGCAGAAAAATGAAATTTAATTACAAAGTGACACACTTACCCACATGCACACAAACATTGACAAACACACACACACACATACACACACACACACATATATATATATATATATATATATATATATATATATATATATATATATATATATATATATATATATATATATATATATATATATATATATATATATATATATATATATATATATATAGGGAAAGACAGACAGACATATGTATGTTGAAAGAGAATCACTCTCTCTCTCTCTGCTGGGAAATATCATAGAAAAATTCATGTTTAAAGACGCGAAACCGGAAATGTGAATTTTATTTTTCCTCATGCAAATGGGATTTTGTTTGAAAGGAAAAGTATCATCCCAAGATCTGTTCACCTACTTGTTTTTAATTGTGATATAGATAGTTATAGAGATAACGACATCATGACAAGTGTTAGGCATTGAGTAAATTATCGTTGGCGCCGTGCAGCATATAGCCATATTTTAGTGGGTGCAAAATATTGCTTATTGATCTGTAACTATACCAAACGTATTCATCATGTACACTTCACTAACTTCCATTGACAAATGGTTCACAGTGATAAAAGATACTTTCGAACTATGTAAACAGTTCCCCTAACTGCTAAGTACTAAATTAAATTACACTTCATCCAGCTATACATAATATATACAAATGTTTCATAATATTCACCGATGACATAGGGCATATTTAGACGATTGTGTGGTTAGCCATACATCCTCGTTTCCTTGACATGTTCTAATTTTCTATCCTTAAATCTGAATACAGAAACTGATACAGATACACACATTCTCGTCAGTGTCCTCTTTTGTTAAAGTTCAGACATTGTATCACTACTATGGTGATATATTTGTGAAAATGTTTAAACTCATGGGAGCGTCTTGTGTCTTTTTATCCATTTCGAACTTTGCCATTTGCTGTCTCATCAACCCTTGTCAATACAATACATTGTGTGTCACGTCCACGTGCTCAGCAGTTATTAACCTATTGTTCAAATATGATGATACTGTTATTTTGTACGAAACATAGTTTTTTATCATGATTCATTCAACCACAATTGACAGCAAGGTCACATATATAGTATGTGTACATGGTAGACATGCAAAACTTTCCTTTTATTGTGATGTCCGACCAAGAAACTATTTTGTTTAACAAATTAAGTTTCCCATCAACACAGTTTGTTTTCTATAATATCTAATAACGTTACTGAAGTGAAAATTTAAGGAAGTAATTAGAATACAACATGTTCATCAATCAAAGGGGTTAGAAAAATACCGGAAAGGGACTTTGGTGCGACAATATGGATCTCAGTAGGAGTATTTGCATGAAGTTTTTGTTTAAAATGGAAGTGTTTTCTTCTGCATATAAAATGGACAAGAATTAAATCGATCTTTTCTAAGATAAGGACACCCTAGAATATGATAGAAATGTAATGGACATTATTTATGCTCTTTCTCATAAAACGAACTTCGGCAAATACTGACTCACTTTCGTCTTTATCTAACAATTCAGCAAAAATCATTATAACATATCTTCCAGACTGTATTAATATTCATAAAAAAGTTATTATCATTTAGATTGCACTTTATGTACGTCAACGTTTCAGATGGAATATCAGTCTTTTCCTCATCAGCCAATTGCAATCTTAAATGACTAGCTGTAATATGTAAACGTTTCATTACAACATATATATATATAGATCATTCAAATTAAGTCTGTAAAAAGACACCCTTTTGAGAACAAAAATGTTCTTTTTCTCGCAAGAAATGTGAATTAGTGCAATCATTTCAATAGAAATGCAATAATAATTTCGTAACATTTGTAACAAATGTACCAAGGCATCATGCTCAAAGTTAGCATGATCCACTAAATTCATTGGCACCATGAGGTAAGTTATTACCTGAAGTAGTTGATAAAGAAAAAGTAACATCCACAGATCCGATAACATTTATTAATGACGTTTCCGATCAGACACCTAAAATGATTATGAAGCATGAAATAATAATAATCATTATACAGCAGAAGCTATGTACGATGTACAGATACATTCATGCGCGATGAAAACATACAAGAAAGAATCGAAACAAAGATAAATAAGTTTAAAAGGTGTTTCAAAACAGACTGGGGAAAAAGGGGAGGTTTTCCTCGAGGGACAACAAAGAACATGAACCAACAGATGGTAAAAGAGTTACCTTGTATCCACATTGAAGACACTTTGGTGTCTATTGGGCAATAATTGACACAAAACAAGTGGTGGCGTGAGCAACAATATATATATGAGCACAGCCTACGTTGACCCAACTAGTGTTGCATCATCAGAATTTCGACAAATGAAACATATTTTTCCAACTTTGATTTTCAATATCAGGAACTGAAGAATAACCAGACACTGGGATAATGCTATATACTAGGCCATGTGATTATATAGCAAACTTTGCCGCAACGTTGTTATGTTCTCTGGGATGTGGCTATAGTAATCAATGCAGGTGCAAAGATATTTCCGTTTAATCACGGTTGAATATATATGATAGCAATGTACCCACATTTTAAACTATACAAATGTTTGCAGGATACTTTCCTTTCTGGTTAAGACGCCATCATTTTGCTAGAAAACAGGAGTGAATGAAAAAGTAATATTGAAACTCTTCAGAGGATTATCAGTTCAACGGTCAGTGTCGAAGGCGCGCTTGTCTAGGTAAGTTATCTTAGCATCATAGTGTCAGATTGTGGTAGAAATTCTGTTGCGTTTCCAGAAGAAGCATTTTCGACATGGCAGGGTCCAAAACACAGACACCATTATAAAGTTAATCGTTTTATTTTGTGTTGGTACTAACTGTAATGCAATCACATATAAAAAACAAAATGCATTAGAAGTGAGAATTTTTCTCTGTTCACAGGTTGTTTCTTGTCCTACGCAGCGCTCAAGCATTGTGATTGGCAATCATTGGACTCCAAAAATTATGGTATTGTCACCATCAAAGTAATCTAAAACGTCCTAACGCTAGAGGTGTTCGTAATATTGATCGTCCTGATATTTGTAGATGTAACAAATATTCCTTCATATAGAGATCCCAATATAGTTCAATGATCTATATTTCGCTTCTTTCACATGTTAAATAGATATATTACGTCTTTTGATGACATCTTTGTCAACTCTCGATATTTGTATAGAAACTAAAATGATGATCTTGGGTAAGACTAGATGGCCCTATCGCTTAACCGGCTTGAAGCAGCTGTTCCGTTTTTTATTGTCGTTTTCATGATATTTGTGCTTGTTGCCTATTTTCATCTACGTTATTGTGTTCATTATGTATTGGCTTTTAAATTCGTATGTGTTTCTTCATCTCCTTGTTTTGGAAATCAGAACAATTAGACTTTTGCTCAGCTGATTGCTCGACTGTTTTTGAACAAACCTCCATCAAGTGATATTCACCTTTCAACCCGTTTATGCTACGATGGACCCTCATTAATTGCTTTAAATGATCACTTCTTGGCTCTCCACACTACATTGTGCTCTAGACTAAACGAAATGGGACTACATTCATCATTACCTAAATGTAAACAGAAGCGAGAAAAGAAATGTTGTTTCACAACTGGCCGGCGTAGGACAGGAAGAAGAATTCCTGTTATCTCCCTTATTTCGGCTCAACAATTTAAAAACAAATTCGACCGTTAATGTAGAAAACCTCATTTAAATCCCTATTAATTCGTCAACCTTTGTGTCAACTATCCAGTAGATACCTCTGCGTATTGCATTATTCAATGCCCAGTCAGTAGGACCACCGGAAAAGCGCACATAAATAATTAATTTTATCAACGACCAGAATATTGACGTCTTCTTCTTCACAGAAACATGGCTAAAAACATCAGGCGATGAGCCCAAGTGTGCGGACCTAACACCCACTGGTTACTCCAAGTCGTTACCCCGTAATTCTCGCGGATGTGGAATTGCTATCATCACAATGAACTCCATGATAAAACGTCTTAAACACACCCACAACATCCAATTTCGACCACACATCGTTTGAACTAGTCCAAACTACACTCACACTGGAGCAAATACATAAAATCTCATAGATTCCATTAATGTTTTCAACCTCAAACAGTCAGTTAATCAACCCACCTACAAGCATAGTCACATTTTAGACTGGATTCTTCATAGACCTGATGATAGCATTATACGGTCCTCCCTGGTATCCCATGACCTTGCATCCGATCACCTTTGCAGTATATGCCATCTTGACGTATCAGTCCCTAACCCTTCAGCTTTATCTGCTACTAAGAGAAACCTACGTATGATAAATAGAACCAAATTAATGCAAGACGTCCAAGCTAACCTAACAACTTGCTTACCTCCTACCGCAGAACAACTCGATAACTGTCTGCGTTCATTACTTGACAACATGCCCCAGCTAGCAAGTGCAGAGTATCAATTCAAAAGTGTTCTCCATGGTATAGCAATGTTAGGGACCAGCTTCACACTGCTAAAAGAAACCCCCTTAAAGCTCAGAGGCTCTGGCGTTCCACCAGACTCACTATTTTTAAGAATATCTATGAAGTCGCTAAGAAGAATGTCACAAATATAGTCCATGCAGCGAAATCAGCCCACTACACTACTAAAGTCATGGAAGGTTCCAGCTGCAAAGAGCTCTTCGAGATTACTAACAAGCTAACGTCAAGCAACAAATCTACACCACTTCAAACTACCTTCTCTCCAGTCGACCTTCCGGACATGTTTGCAAATTTATTCCGTGACAAAGTACAAACCATTAGAGATAAGCTTGACACCACAATTTCAATTGACTCGTCGTCACCATACAGTTGGGACACAGAATTTGAGCGGCAACCATTAGCAGCATTTGAACCTGTCTCTATGGATTTCGTACGTACAATCCTGATGAAGAGTACACCAAAGTCATGTGAACTTGATCCAATTCCAACATCACTACTGCTTCAGTGCTTAGATCCAGTATTGCCTTCATTAACTGATGTTATTAATACCTCTCTCTCATCCGGGGAATTCCCATCATTGTTCAAGCCTCCCATTGTAAAGCCTCTGCTAAACAAACGAACACTAGACCATAGCGATTTTAAGAAATACCGCCCAGTTTCTAATCTCCCATTCATATAAAAAAATATTAGAAAAGGTTGTTCTATCCCAGCTTGTATCTCATCTAAATTCAAACAGTCTTTTTAGCAATGTACAATCTGCATATCGTCCTTGCCACATTACTGAAACTACTCTTCTAAAAGTAGTAAATGACATTCTCTCTGCGTTGGATAGGGGAAAGATTACAGTCCTCACCCTCCTTGATTTATCTGCAGCATTTGACACAATAGACCATCATATATTACTTCACCGTCTCCAGCATGTTTTTGGCATTCATCATACAGCCTTACTGTGTTTCAAAAGTCCTACTTGGTCAACAGGACAGGACACAAATTACATCTGCAAATGGAATACACTCCAGCCCAGTTGATCTATGTTGTGGTGTTCCACAGGGGTCTGTTCCTGGACCTGTTCTCTTCATTTTATACACTCAGCCGCTCTCAAGTATAATAGATCATCATCCAGTGTCTCACCAATTGTACGCTGATGACACCCAAATATACAAATCTAGCCACGCAACTAAAGCTGATGCTACCATCCAAGGTGTTGAGAGGTGCATTTCTGATGTGAAATCATGGTTGACATGTAACAAATTGCAGAAGAATGATGATAAAACTGAGGCCATTCTGATCACAAAACAAAGACTTTCTCATTCACATCCTTTATCTCAAACAGTAAATATCAGCAACACCAACATTAAATTCACACAATCAGTAGGAAACCTAGGTGTTACTCTGGACAGTACTCTCGCATTGCACCAACATGCCATAAACATATGCAAGGCTGCATATCTTGAGCTGCGACGTATCAGCTCAATTCGCAAATATCTTTCATTTGATGCCACTAAAACACTTGTGTGTTCATTAGTACTTTCAAGACTGGACTAGTGTAACTCAATTATGTCTGGTTCATCTCAATATCTGCTCCAGAAACTTCAAAAAGTTCAAAATACAGCCGCTCGGATCATACTTAGAGTACCACGATCAGAGCATACCTCCCCGCTGCTATGTACCCTACACTGGCTATCCATTCGATCCAGAATCAAAACCAAATTTTTCTCTGTGCTACGTTTCAGTGTCGGACTCTAGTCCAACATACCTATCTGACCTCACCCATGTGTATACACCAGCAAGATACTTACGCTCCTCTTCTGAGAATCGTATACTCATTATTCCCACTATGAAAACAAAGTCATCTGGACAGCGTTCTTTTGCATACCAGGGCCCAGCAACGTGGAATGAATTGCCCACTGAACTTAGACACAAAGACACAGTCATCACATTCAAGAGGGCTCTCAAAGCTGACTTGCTTCGACTGCAAGAACAAACTTAAAGACCTAATAATGTTTCCTACCTTAAATATTCTCAGCATGTTTTTTTAATGTTTTCTAATTTCATGGTGTTTGTTTGTATAATCATATCATTATATGTTTTTAGCTTATAGGTATTGTCTAATGTTGTAAAGCGCTTATGTAAATCTATAGTTTCCCAGTTTTCATAATTATGCAGCAAATGCCCTCAAATGCTACATATAATGACCAGCGTGTATATTTTATTATATGTTGAATACAATTATAAGCCATATGACCTTTAACTTATAGGTGACGATATCATAACTACAATCATAGCTGGCATGTTTGCAACTAAGACTGAGACTTGAAGGAATAGTTCAATTAGTCAATCGCGTTCGTTGCAACCAGGTACGAAAACTTCACTTCTATTTTATAGGAGTTTGAAAAGAAAGATAGGCATATATTTATCATTATTAAGTGATTAAGATATACGTAAATATGTACATATTTAAATTATTTCATTACTAATATCATATGACTTTGTTTTATTACCTATCATGTAAACCTATTACCTATACAAGCTCATTGAATATTGTTACGATTCATAAAAGTTCTACTGAAAGTTCATACAAGGTTCGGATAGTTGACTAGGTTAATTGAGCCCACATGCTTCTGCCTAAATTTAAATTTATTTAAAAAGACAAAGTAATATAAATAGTTATCAATACCAATTTATCGTGTAATGTTGTAGACATTTCTTATTAACTTATAATGTTTTGCAACCTTACAAGGCACGAAATAAGATTAAGCTAAAGGTAGAAGATTTTGTAAGTGCTATATTGCATTTCGATGTGCATATAAATAAAAGTAATACAAAAAATGAAGACAAAATTAAAGACGTATAAGAAGGCAAAAAGCTAGAAATAGCTTGGAGGAACATGAAAATTTTTGTTCACAATCCAATGGAAAATGAAGAAGATAAATAGAAACATATACAGAGTGGCAAGACTACTGCATAACACATGTACATTTTGCCATAAAGATGCAAAACTATTTAGAAGAGAGAGAGAGAGAGAGAGGGAGAAAGGGGGTAAGACTGTTCGAGAGTGAGTGACAAGGAATGACGCGAATATTGTCAACACTTTAGTACAGGGACTACCATTCGCGTGCCACACAACACTTCTTTCTTAACACGCCACCTTGTGACACGCGTGTCAATGGCTGCCGACCCCTGCTATAGAGAGTTATTAAACGTTGCAGATAGGCATGTCTCGTTGAGAGAGAAACGAAACAAATTGCCCAGTTCTCATGAACGCCATACCGCACACATATGTACGCTTATTCCCCAAACGGACGGAAACGTTTGAAAGCATCGACTACATATTTGAAAAAGGGCACGTAACCGTATTTTGGTCATTGTATAATAGTCGAAAACAATTTTTGATCAGTCAAGTTTCAGGACCTTGGCCTCTGTATTCTATACCTTTCTCGCAGCAGATCAATGAATGTTGTTGATATTTTTCTCTTACAATTGATAACTCAAATAGCGCATCCATGTTTGGCTAACGTTGTATCAATGTCGCCTTCAAAGTGGAACTAACGCGAACAATGACGTTGTTCCGACGTCACTTTATTAGATGGTCTTGTGTTGAACCAACACGCTGAGCGTTCTTGACAAATCGTTTACAAATCCTTTCAATTGTGTGCTAACCCGTCAGGCCAACGATAACCCGACGACTTGGTTCGAAAGATGGAGAGAGCTACATTGGACCCAGAATGGAGACAAATAGATATATATTTCACCAACAGTGACTCAATAAAAGAGCATGAGGGAAGTGATGTTTAAAATTAGTGAGTGATTTCACTTGCTATTTTATAATTGATGTTTGTAGTGTTCTCAATGATTATATCCAGGCTGATATCGTCCTGAAAATAAAGAATAATTATATACAAAACTATTACTATTTAAGTCTAATTACAAAACTATTACGTAAAACTTTGTGTGCAGAACCGTTTAATGTGACTTTAAAGAGGAAGCATCATTTATTGTATCAACAGAAATTAGTAAATAAGTGGAAATTAGAACGGATGAAATATGTTGTTCCAACAAGTGCTGTTTCAAACTAACCAATTGAATAATGATCAGATATGGGACCAGTGTCATACACACAAAGCCAACTATGATTATTAACCGAAGTACGGGTAACGTACGTATATTTTCCGTGAAATCGTTATCGTAATAAATGTAATTGCAAATATACAAGTGCTTGCCCAAGATAAAAAAAAAATAGAGCGACCATATACACATTTTAAGCTCAGTAAAATGTTTACAAAATCCTTTATCTATTAACTGATCTTATTTATGCTGCCCGCTTTAGATTGTACACTTGTGCTAGAAAAAAAGGTTGGTGAATGAGGGGGTAATATTTAACAACCGCAGATAGATCTTCGGCTTAACTTCACTTGTGATGATCTAGGACTATGCTCTTCGCACCAAGGTCTCAAATGAAGTGTCCGTCAGTTTTGCTGATTACATACTATAAATCGTCATGATTGATATCAGATGGCTTTATGTGTAACATCTGAGAACATTCCATATCTGATATAATCTGTTTGACCTTATTCCAGATCGTTCTTGGACTTCTCTTGTGCAGAACCAGGACCACGCAGGCTCTGTATATCCATAGTGTTGTACCTTTAAAGGCAGATTACTTGACCTTTACTGTTTTGTAAATCCACTTTGTTTCTTTTTTTGTGCTTGTAATTGCTCGTGATATTCCACCTGCGTGTAAGGTTACTAAAAGAAGGACGACCTTTCGGATATTCGCTATTATCAAATGTGTTGACCAAACTTGGTTGTGCAATGTCCACTATCGGTGTAAATCATCTTGATCCGATCCAAATAAATCGGATTAATCTTCTCTTAGTAAAGGTTTTTCACCAGGGATGATCCCATATGTAATGGTTGTGTTGAGGTTGAGTTTCAATTTTTAACTGTAAACAGGAATGTCAAACATCAAAGATTTTTCTGGATTCAAAAGAGAGGTCAGGGATGAGCCTTAACAGTTCGTCTTGCTCATTATAACGGACTAGATGTACGTCGATTCGGTTGCGTAGAGTCTCTGTGGTTTCTCCAAACAAGGCATCATTCATGACTTTGAAAAAGTCATTTTAAGAATCATCGGTGGACTGTGTGCGTAGGTGCATATTGACATGCATTTTGATCTGCATGTTCAAGGCCATTCAAGCTTCCTGGAAAAATTCAAGCAATCGTTCGATTCATAACTAATCGCAAATAGATCAATCAATCTTAAACCTGAAATGTGTAATTATTTTTGTATTGTGAATACTTTATGAAAACTGTTTTCAACTTCTTCAGTACTTTGTTTAGTTGAAACATCACTTGGATAAAATATACATTTCACAATATTTGCCTTAAATTCAATTTAAGCTTTCATGTTGATATATTTATCGCACACATTTTAATGTGAATTATTCCTAACTTTTGTATTAGTTGGCGGCATTTAAATCTCACGGTTTAGATTGATGATGAAATGCTAAATGTTTCAGTAATAATAGAACTATGATCTAATATAATGTAATAGATGGATGTATTCATGACAATATTACATGAAATCGCCAGGTAATTCATGAACTGCAATATTATAGCAAACATTCACACACGCTGCCGATATCTAGTGTGTTTGATAGTAAAGAAACTAATAAAGCTACTTGGACAAATATGTCTTATTTTAAAAATAAAACTCGTATAGTAATGACTATATTTGTACCGAAAATGAGAATTGCATAGAGGAGTAAAGAGTACCTATTAAAGGTATAACTTTAAAAGCGTGATTAATAAAATCTTAACGGTCAATGTAGTTGAAAACTGGATTGGAAAAGCAAACTATATTTTTCAATAACATAGTTGCTTTGATCTCCAAGACACCAATAACATCGCAATGTCTGCCTTACTGCCTGACTTGAAACGGAATTAGATAGAGTATCAGTTTTTATGGAAATTATTTTAAGCCTGTCGTGATATCTTCTGTAAGCTAGTCTGATAATATTCAAACATATCATTTTCAAAATGCTAGATATATTCCTCATTAAATTTGCAACATTTTATGTGTAAGATTTGTACCTACGCAATGTTTAATGCAGCTTTTATTCTTACAGACATATTTGATTATCATGCAATAGTAGATCAACGGGAAAATACATTATACAGTAATGTTACTATATTCTTCAATGATGAGGACATCCTTGAGAGTTCTACCTCTTTGTAATATGCTCTTCGTATATATTTATATGGTTTGTATTTAGCGCTATGATTAATTTGCTTCTTGGTATATGAACTTCTCATAATGAATGTATACCTTGCCAAATTGTCCTTGTATTGTACCTGTTTTTCTTGCCATTTGCTTACACTACTTGATGATCTGTGAAACAGACTTTTTTATTAAACACATACATTTGTCTTGATTACGATGATTTAAGTCACCAATTATAAAATTTATTTCACTGCTTAAGTAAGAAGTATCGCAATTTCCATTTGTTTCGTTTTATATGCAAATTTTAGTTAACTCGCCCAATTTCATCACAATGAAATGGAATGCAAAGAAGAAAACAATGTGATTTGAATACTAGGTTTGAAAATAAATTCGGAACATTAATTCATTAAAATGAAAATGTGCACGTAGTATATAAGTTGAAAACGCTCACAGTATTGTATAAAACCAAGGAGATATTCATCGGTGTACAACACAAAGAATATACGGCTTTGCCAAAGGTCTTAAGTTGTAGGATCGGACATTATGTACAAACCATTTAATTATAAAGAGGCGGCTGCCGGATAAAAGTCAGACACGATACGTTATAAAATATCTGCGGAGAAAAGCAGTAAGGCATGGGGAAACCCTACAAGCTTTTGTACCAAAGTAATTGTGACAATTAATTATTATACCGAGCATACCCAGTAGTTTTGTCATGACGGTTAATATAAAGGAGCACAGAAATGCTCATAATGCAGTACTAAGCAATTTAGGTAGAACGTGTTTTAGAGACATTACTACATTCTACTGAAATGAAGATATCCTAACGTTATGTGTAGTTTATGGTGTCTTTATGCTTATTTAAATAGAATATGACAAACACTAGTTAATAAGGTATCACGAACGATGCATTGATAAAGGTAGCATCAAAGAGAGGAAATTGTCACGGTTTAGACATTTTTCATTCAGCCCTACAATCTACGTTAATGAAAGTGATGAATTAATAGTATTTTAAGACGCCATGATGGGTTTTCGCTTCAATGAAGGTACTTTTTGTTATAAAGTTTGTATTAATCCAACCTTTCAGATAAATGTTGTGCACCAATGAAAGCAGGGCTTATCATGTATCTTTTCTTAGGTATTGCGTGACGTGTATTTTGTCAAACACCTCAAACCGATCAACAGCAGCTCTTGGAACAAATATTTATCAGCGATATTACTCCGAGAGCCAGCTGACCTGGGTGAACTGGGTAGTTATGCGTGATAACTCATCAAAATACATCTAGGATAAAAAATCTTACCTGAATCGATAGTTTCATCAAATATGGCAACTGAGAGTTACCGCAATGCATCACATCCCGTGAAGTAGGATGTTGACCGTGCTACATGTACTTCAAAGAGAATCACAATCTTATGTTTTGCCGAGTATGTGACTGTGGAAGTACAAAATTCCATTTAGCCAGATATATTATGCATATTTGCTTTTATCGATTACGTATTCTCTCTTTGTTAAAACGTTCTTTTCTTTTTACCAATACTAACAAGTCAAAGTGGTAACCAAAATATGCAAATGTGATTTTAATACATTGTGATAACTTATTGGATAAGTGGTAACAGCTGGTACTTTCTGCAGACAATGGATCATATACGTTTTTCTTTTTTAAGGAAATAGTGGCAATTTGCACAGAGAAACAAATGACAGAACCAAAAGACTTACATTGGTAGACAGTATAAATATATGATTCTACAAAAGTAAATGTATGTGATCTAAGAATTTAGAAGTATTGTTAAGGTACTACAAGTGTTCTAAAACAGTAGTGAAAATTATCTGCTGAAGAAACTAACCAAGCTGATAATATATTAATTCTCTCGAGATTTAAGATGCACCGTAGTTAACTCATGGAATATAATCTGAAGTAGTGGCAGCTGATATATGTGAGACTGATTTCAGTTCATAGTCCATTGACTCAGACCAATTAATTCAATTTACTGTATGTTAAAGTGAAATCTTTGTCTTGGGAGTACAGATACGTTTCGTTATTACGAATCGCAATATTTTCAATACATATACTGCTCATGTCGCTGTACATCATATAGTTTATTTAATGTCTTTAAAGGTACCCAATACTATATTAATAATTATTTAAACAAAGACGACACAATGACAACATTTCTTAGACTTCTTAATTTTCCAATCTGGATATATTATGTAGAATTTGTTTTAAGTATACAATGTTAAATTCTCAAAATGTCTGTATTTGCCGTTACAAAGAGAACCCCAGAATAATGAAGCAAAACGCCATTGCCAGCGATGGCATGTGATTTCTGTATGATGAATAAGGACTTATCCAGGTATATGTGGCATTCAAAACATGAAATTGTTTAACAATAGAGATGGAACATTAACAGTTACCTATAACACAACACATTAATTAATAGTTATCAATTAGAATAAGGCTGAACAAGTTATAAAAGAATCATCAATTTATAATATCTGTCAAGTGGTGCTTATCGGCGATATCTTAACATGACGCTTGCGTTTTAAATCACAGCACCGAGATTTAAGTAGCCAATCCTGGCGCGTAACCATACTTACCAAATGACTTCTTCGGGTATTTTATTATAGATGGTCAGCGCAACTGAGTATGTGGCTTATGGCTCACTTACTATTATTTTTATCAATTTAATACAGTAATAATGTGTTTGAATAATGCTATACAATCATGATGTAATCCCTTTAAGTGAAAATATTTTTGTAGACAGACTAACAATAGCAGACTAACGTATTGGTCTTCTGGGAGTACTTGATTAAGTGAGTGAAAGCTGATTCCAGGTAAAGAGCAGACATCTTTTGGTCGTTTACTAGATTGGTGGCGATCCGTGATTGTCCTTATTTGCTACAACAGACAAAGGAAGGAGTTATGAAACGATCGTAGTGATACATGATGTAAGCAGATGATGATTGAATATATAATGCTTCTTCGTATCATCCCCAGACCGAGGGCAAAACAAACAGTTTTATCTAGACTCTGTGCAACAGCTTGTTTAGCCGTGTTAATAAAAGACAAAAAGAATGGTAATACAAGTTACCATATGTCCTGTTCGCTTACTTGACATATACATATGTGTCAGCTAAGGACAATGCTTCTACGTGATGTATAAAAGAGAGACACGTTTGCCGATACAGTCAGATATACCAAGATGTAGTGATTGCCAAAGGCGACAATTGTTTTAGTGTCAGGTGCGAAGCCTTAGTGCAACTAAGCTTCAAGACAGAGGAAGATTCAGCAAACATCAAAACAGCGCAAACTATCGAAAATAAATACCATGACGCCGTATTTGCAAAGATTCTTGAAAAGAGGGAGGGCATGGTCTGATTTAGAGTATTAAAGAAATGAAGTGTCAAAAGCTAGTGTAAATAATAAGATACAATAGCCAATACAACTAAATTTATATTGAAAGCTACATAATTAATCTATCCAGGTAAACTGAATATGCGTCATATCTAATACTAAACATGTTGTTAACAAGAAAACTGCATCATTATATACAAATATACAGTGATTGAGAATGAAAATAAACAAGACTGTTGGCGAACGAGTGGATAACCTTGTAAACCTGAAAGTAACAGGATACTGATATGATCACCGTGTGCCTATCTGCTCACTGTATGGTGACTTTTAGAATTTAGATCTCTACAACTAAAGGTACTCGAGTTGATCCAATCAATAATCGACCTAGAGCCCTAGTAGTTTTCACCAATCAGACAAATCCAAAAAACCTATACATGTAACTTTGTCTACAAAAGTGACTTATGATTTTCTCTTTTTGTCAGTCTTGATAATACACATTGTTTGAAATGTTTGGTATAAACATATTTATTTTTACATTAAGTGCGAAAAAAGTTATTGTTTTTTTATGTTAATCGTTCTTGCTGGCTTCCTTCTTGTAGCCAGTATCATGAAATGTGGATTAATTATCTTGATCAAGAATAAAAAAGCGTGATGTTACCAACTATCACTCAATCTGGAGTCAAAGCGCCAACACTTGACCAAACAATCCACTCCACACTGTCTGTTTTTTAACTATCTTTATTGGTTGTGAGATACTAATGCTGCACTACTGCCGATGTAATGCATTTAGATACCAACTTTAAGAATAAGTTCTGAAGCAATTTATCTTGATGTTTCTTAATCCAAGTCTTTCGACACTTTACCAACATAAACTGTGTTTCCAATTACGTAAACACCAGACCATGACGTTGATACTGCCACACCAACCAGATGCTCCCATAAGGAATGCAAAATATATTTCAGACACTACACGAACGTCATGGGGTCAATATCTTGCATGGGGTTGTTTTTATATGTGAGGGATCATATTATCATGGAAAAGTCAATTCTCGATAGCACGAAGTTTAACCGGGGTGTTGTTTCTATATACAATTTAGACCGTGCTTACTATTCTATTGGGGTCGATTATTTCTTTACACCGGCACAAGATACCCTAGTGGAATCTCTGGTTGTAATGTAAATACGAAGAATATTCATAAACATGTTGTACATTACGTATATTGACTGTAACAAAATCATAAATATCAGCAATGTTACAGTCCTTAAAATATCCCCAAAGTAGGCTTCTGCAGTGAAGGGGAATATGACAAATTCGGGAAGTTTGAACTGTTTATAATTATAACCGGCATAAGTCGCTTCAAAGTTTGATTTAGTTAGCTGAGTGGACAAGAAGATAGGGCAGTTTGAAAGGGATAGGATAGTGATATTTTAATTTAGATACTTTGTTTAAGAAACAACACAGGGGATGAGCAAACACAAAGACAAACATGTGCTGCAATGATCTATAACGGTTATATAATGCATGACAAGTGTATTTGTTTTTTTCTGACAGTATTTCATCTTTTTGAAAAGAATAACTTTTCCAAATATTGTTGATCAAAGTGCGCAATCTCACAAATGAATCTCTTACTATTACTTTACATTTCTTCGGACTGTAATTTAAACTATCTCAAGAACACCTTCATGTGTCTACGTCCCAAACGTTATATCATTATGTCATTGTTATATCGTTGTATATATAACTTGCTACTAATTTTAATAAATTGTAATTACTTTGTTCCATAACCACGCAAATTAGAGATACAAAGCTATTAGTTGTTGTCTAATCGATCAGGGTGAAACTAAAAACCTTGTTATGACCGTCCAACATATATCAATGATCGTCGTGTATGTGTGCAGTCTCGTTAAAACTTAACACATTCTGAATCCTAGTTAGATACACGAGTAGCAAATATACAGTTCATATAGGGGTCTGCTTGTCAGAGCTTCCTAGGTGCATTTACTTAGCAAAGTCTAAAGTCATGTCTGTTTATTACGTCAATAAATAAATATTATTTAACATTTTTGCTCCTTTTTTCATATAAATGGTTTTATCACTAATCTTTTACGTTACTTCTTATCCAAACTCACAACATCTACCAACAAATTGATCGGATGCCCGGTTCTTCCCCTCAGAACGTTTCATAATCCTATTGTTTACTAACGAGTCTAATTGTTCACCAGTAATATTTATTGTGTACTACTTAACATATTACGTATAATGGAGAGTCCGAAACAACAGGAAATGTTAATCATATATGGTTCGGTCTGTGTTGATGTTGCAGTGTTAATATTGATATATAATGCTTGTACGCATACCGATTAATATTAAAAATAGAATAAGAAAAGCATGACACAACCTGGTGGTTTCATTTTGACTAATGAATTTCATCTCGTAACTGATAGACGAATGCACTTTAAGCTCTCCTATGGTGCATACTAGACTCAAGAATTGAATACTTTAGTCCATTAGTGGGCAGATATTAAACTAATATATGTGAAGATCATAACTAGGTCTCTGTCTATATCGTGCTAGATAATTCTAAACGTCAACCGAACACAGGATAAATGCATTGCCGGATGGACTACATTATGGTTTTGCCCCAGCTGTGCAATAGTATCATCTTCATGCTCGCAACAGTCATAAGTAGAAATTAATTTTGCAACATTTTAAGACAAACTATGATTTTTATGCACTAATTATCACAGGTTTAAATCAGTGGACGAGCTATCAAATTATGTTAAATGTTAAGACACTAATTTCTATGCGTCAATATAAATCGTGTGAAATGTTCCAAGGCATTAACATTGTCATATTTAATCGAAGACATACCACTGAATTGAAATCATTAATCAATATATAAGTTTATATGATTGTTTTTATAAATGCTTATTACAATATAGACATTTACGTAATTATTGTATTATTTAAGTTAAATAAGAGAGCATGTAGAATCGTCTGTTTTACCTACAGGGTGTCCTTAAGTCATGAAGGATAAGGCATTCATAATATTTGTATAGAGCTGATGAGCTAGATTCACGAAACTAAGTGATCCGTCTGTCTTATCCTTTAATTATTTAATTCCTGACTACGGAATAGCATGTTCAACGTGTGTATCGGTCTCCATATTTCAGTTAAAGATGAAATGTTTACTTATGTGTCCCTTATTTGAAACGGTTATGCTGTGCAAAATTTACCGCACACGCGTTTACACTTTATGCATCCGCACTCATAGATGTTCTTTGTGTTTTAGATTAATAATTAATAATTTTACCATTACTCGTAAAACTATTTTCTGTGTCATGTTTTCGTAGTTTTTCATTGCAGGCATTATGCATAGTGGCACTGAAAAAGACATAATGCACGCAACAGCTGACAATCCATTCATTATAAGAACTTGGTCACTGATTGGTTCAACTCTGTTTATCACTGTTAAAAAGGACAACAACACCATTATAGATGCGACAATGGGTGTAGATATTGGCAACATTCCATCAGTCCAGACCAGCCGAATGGTGCTGAAATATAATCAAACAAAACAAGAAGTATCTTTATTGTTCGAAAATATCAGCAAGGATGATGGAGGGTTATATAAAATGAAAGAAAGTTTATATAGAACTAATCCACTCTCAAAAAAGACTGAAGCTCATGTGTACGAGAATACAGATGGGACATGGGACTTTGAAATAGATGTTATTGGTATGTGTACAACAAAATTACCAATTATCGTGACTAACTGGATTGTGTTATATTTTTGTTGTAGGTTATCTTATTATTATATTTTGCATCATAGTACAAATACTTCCTTAAATATATTAAATTACTATCTGAGCCTACTATTTAATCTTTAGATCACATATTCAATGTGAAAAAGCACAAACGTTACAATGTCAATAATAAATCATGAAATATGATATAGAAGATAAGTATATCAGTAACTAATAAATAACGTAAAATATCCATTCTTCACTTTATTTTGAAATGAAGAAAGATATGTATGTATGTATGTATGTATGTATGTATGTATGCATGTATGCATGCATGCATGCATGCATGCATGTATGTATGTATGTATGTGTATATATATATATATATATATATATATATATATATATATATATATATATATATATATATATATATATATATATATATATATATATATATATATATATATATATATATGGGGTTGTGTACTTTTTCCTCATTACATTTGTTGTCGATTGGACCAGCATCCTGTTTTTAGACACCTCGTAGAACCAGAAACTGGAATTGTAAGCCATTATCCTTTTTTCTAACTGGAAACTTGGTACACAAAGACAAATACAATACACGTGATGTTTGTAAAATTCGATCTGATTTGAAACGATTTTAAATTTCCCACGTGATTGTTTTACAGTCGATTTGCTGATGGATAAAACTTTACAAGAAACATTCATTTGCACTACTTGTTTTGGCTAACAGCCCTAACATTTGAAAACAAGTTCTGTGTTATTGATGCTCACTTAGTTATCTTGGAAACCTTTCTCCGCGTTGTATTTAATATATACCTGTCACTTATATGTATTGAAATTATATAATTGAGTATCATCATTTAATAGTTCATCCACATTTATTTTCTATTGTATGTTTAGATTGTACAATTATCTAATTATGCTTTGCTGTTTGTTGGTCAAATTGTGCATTGAATAGGATAACACTAATTATTATATACCTAATCAGGACCAGGTGAAATAAAGCAATTCTACGTTGGAGATAATATCAGCATGGAATTTGCAAAGTCAACAAAACAATCAACTTTATATAACTATGACGAGATTGTTGCGGTCATGGCAGGGTCGAGTTGTAGTGTTTCGACGGATTCCTATTTTTATGGCCGTCTGAGATGTGCAAACGACGATTCTGGTAATATGTACAAGATTACTATAGTGAATGCTTCTCAGAGGGAAGCTGGACTCTACAAAACAGCTACTGGGAGAAACGAAACTGGGAGATGCTTTTTCAGCATCAAAGGTATATATATATATATATATATATATATATATATATATATATATATATATATATATATATATATATATAATCCAGATGAGATTCCCACTGTTTACAAAAAGTACATGCAACTATCATCACCGCTTGTGCGCTCACAATGACTAACCCAGTTGATATGAATGACAGATTTTATGAAAGCCTCTTTTATGTAGTACCAATGAAAAAGATATTCATCATCCTTGTTGAGGTCAATGCTGCATTAGTAATATATTATCATAATTTAGCCCTATGTCATTGGCAACACTATATTCAACTAATGCTAACAAATAGAGTCATCATGCTCTGGAAATCGCTATACACTTCCTCCCAACCACTAACACTGTCATCAGCCTGTCAAAACCTAACAAAATATCTTGAAGAGGAATAACGTAGAATCTTGTTACACATGATGCCGCTCTTAGATCAGACAAAAAGATCAAGACGAAATGTAAAATATTGAAGTATTGCACAATTAAGTCCTTGAGCCTCGTGCCATTGTCTTTGTTTTCTTTCTTCTTCCAGATAATGCTCATTAAGACCAATATGTTAATGAGGGAAATGGGTTACCTTGACAACCCTAAGTAAACAAATCCTATGCCAGAGAAAATGAAACTTAACAACATTTGATATTATCATTGTATTATTTAATCGATGGAGATCATATGCAACTAACATGAGTGATTATTATATTTATATGGTTAACGTTCATCGGTTCTAATCAGGAAAAATGTGTGATAGTAGGGGACGGTACAATACTGTGCAGTACAGTACAGTACAATCTGGAAACTGGGTTCAGTTCTAGTGTATTGTGTAGTGACTTCAGGAAATTTCTAATTCATGACTCTCTTGTAAATTTATATTTTACTTTATTCACTTTATTCACCCAGGCCTTCCATGTACAGAAACGTTGCCATTTCTCCTTGGCGGTCGTTTATCTCTCTTTACTACAGCGACATATTGCTACATCTAGTTAGCCCTCACATAGTTATCCCCACCTAGTTATACACACCAAGTGCGCCAACTTGTTGGCTAGAACTAGGCAAACGATAATTGCGATCCTGCCCCGACATCTAAATGTACAAAGATGTTCCCTCTAACGGGTCTCCCAGTCAAGATCCAGAAAAAATATATATCATTAGCACAGGTAACATGCATTACGCACGTGCCGTGAAAAGAACGTG
>CM068829.1:26061300-26168800 GCA_028554795.2 Sinohyriopsis cumingii
TGTATGTATGTATGTATGTATGTATGTATGTATGTATGTATGTATGTATGTATGTATGTATGTATGTGTGTATGTATGTATGTATGAGTGTAAATTTGTTGCGTTTAGGCTCTTACAAAACGGAACAAGCAATGGGTGAAGACAACAAGGTTAGTAGAATTAAACAAATAAAATATTTCCCTAGAAAGCAAGGTAAAAATGAAAACATGGAACTTACGGTTCTACGAATCATATCTAAAAGTAATCCAACAATAATCCAAGAGTAAAAAATTGGAAGTCCAAGTAATAAAAGGTCCTAATGAAATTGAGTTCAAATCCCGATCAAATCAGAAATGGAAGGCGATGACGTATGATGTGGTCAGCGTCGTGCTGATGTGTCAACAGTTCTTTGTTGAATCACATAAAATCATACTCCAGTGTTTGAGTTATGTATCCGTTTCGATAGCTGTCCTTGCAAAAGACGCAAAAAAGATTCTAGTATGAGGGTCACATGATCTTGCTTCTAGAACACGATATAATATTTGTCTATGCCTATCATCACGTACTCACAGTAAGGCCTCGATTTTAAATTATGAATCACTGTATGAGAAAGAATAATAAAAATTATTAAAATAATTGTTTATTTCTATTCTTACTGTTACTGAATCAAGTTCGTGAAATAGGTCAGCATTAGATACAACGTTTCTATTGTATGTTCTTTAGCAAAAAGAGTCCAGTCAAACAGATCTGGACTCATTTTCAGGAAAATTGCTAAACCAGTAAATAAAGAGAAATTACAACAGCAAGTAATAGAAACAAAACAATAAAACTCTCAAATAGATAATTAAATTAAATCAGATATAAATTAAATCAAATATGCATAACACCTCTCCCATACAAAGAAAAAGAACGATTTATATAATAAAGCTTTCTTTTCATCAAAGGTTTATTATGTATAAGGTTTAAAACACATAAAAAGAATTCTTATGAATTAAACAAAGTATACATAAAAATAATATTTATATACATGGAAAAGTACATATGCTATTAAATACCTTCTCCCAAGATGTGCCTGATGTCAATATTTTATTCCTGTAACAATAAAGTCACTGATTCTTATTTGTCACTTCCCGATGAAAGTAAGGGGGTTGTGCTCACTCAACATAATAATCGAAGAAGGAACTGAATTAATGTAAACTTCAAAATGTTGTAATGCCAATATCGAAGCCAAATATTCCTTCTCGATTGTTCAATAATTTCTTTGGTGCTTATTTACTTTCTTTAAAAAAATAGGACACTGGATGATCAGCACCATTTTGATCTTCTTGGATCAATACTGCTCCAACCCCAACATCTGTTGCATCAACAGTTTACATAATTGGCTGAAATTTGGAGTTGTAAGTACTGTTGCGCTTTTAAGTATGGCTTTTCACTTATAAAAAAGCCTCATGTCATTTTTCAGTCCGAAGAAACTTGTTTTTCTTACTCCATAAATTTGTAAGGGGTTCAGTATTTATGAAAAAATTGAACAAAATGTATGATGGTATCCAGCTGTACCTAAAAATTGCATAAATTGCTTTTTGCAAACAGGCACAGGGAATTCAAAGATAAATTTGACCTTAGCATATATATGTTTAACTTGTCCATGTCCCACGATATGTCCTAGACAAGTTACACTGGCACGGCAAAACTCACTGTTTCGATAAATGACTTGTCAATCTTGCATCAGTGAGTCTGTCAAACAATTTCCGAATCGTCGCTAAATGTTATTTTATGTGCGATTGAAGATAATGAGATCATTGATGTAAGCATCACAATTATTTACACCAGAGGTGATTTGATTCATTAGAAGTTGAAAAGAATTTGCCGAACCTTTCATCCCAATCGGCATCACTTTATATTGATAAAGTCATCTGGAGTCACGAATGCCGAACGTTCCTTTGCTCTTTCCGTCAGGGAAATTTGCCAAACTTCTTTCAGATGGTCAAATTTGTTGATATAGTTGGCATTTCTGATTTTATCAATGTAGTCATCGATTCATGGCACTGAACGTGAATCTGTTTTAGTCACACTGTTCACCTTCTTATAGTCAGTTCACATACGGAAAGTTTTATATGGTTTTGGAACAAGTATACATGGTGAACTACGGTCACTTTTTCTGGGCCTTTTGCAACCATTCTAAAGCAAATTTGGTTTCCGAGTATTCCTGTTTAAGAGGGTTCATGCTGTATGGCCGGTTTGTCACAGGTTTGGAATTAATTTACAATTTCAAGGTCATGGAAAAGTATTTTTCGTCTTGCAGGAACATCTGGAAATAAGTGCTCATATTCAAATAATAGCTGTTTAAGTTCATTCCTTCTTGCTGTTGCAAATGTAAACGTTTCTGGTAGATATAATTAATAATGTTTTAATTCCGGCCATATGTCACTCCAAAATCAATAGAATCCGATGATATTCCTTAGCTTAAATCTTCACTGAGTGGGTCAGGTACAATAAAGTAATTCCATGTTTAACCTAACTGTCTCTCTCAATATACTCCTTTGATATGTTTATGTGCCAAAGCTGTTTTTGTTTTCGCCTCCATGAAGCGTTTATGATGCAATTTAAATCATTTACTTTTTTTAAGCTGTGTATGGACCATAATACTTGGCCTAAAGATGTTTTTGTGGTATGGGAACAGAGCCTAAACTCTGTCACCATGCTGAAAACATTTTTCCTTTGAATATCTATCATACCTTAACTATATTTGTGACTGAATTTGTGTATGCCAAATTCAAGCATAATCAGTCAATGTTCCAAACCTAACATATGACCCTTGAACCGATTTCATATAAGCAGTCAAGGAGGCGAACATACCTTTTGCTGAAACGTCATATTTGAAAACTAAAACCTCCTTCGAAAAAAATAAAAAAATAAGTTCAATAACGCACAATCAAAACCTCTAACTTCACCGATGTTTTTTTTTTTAATTGCGTTACTTTGTTTTGTCGAAATTTATATGTGTGGTTTTGTTTTCCCACCTGACGTCTCACTGTGGTATTGCCCTCTCTGCTGCTATAATTATCAAAGAACCATTTTATCAAGACCTATACGATATCTTGTTCTGAGGTCGGGTAAATTTATTGTTATAAATACGTGGGGAGTAGATTGTGCTTTTAAAAAGAAATGTCTAAATCTAATTATGTCCATAACTCCGGTGCACCAAGTCTGATGAATATTTCTCAGAGTATGTGTATCAACTCCGTTAAATACAACTAAAATCTTACAGTTATCTCTGGTCACTTTTGGTACTTGTGTATATCGTTGAAGTACTTGTGTATAGCGTATAAAAATAAAGATTTACAAGAACGACACATTGCAAATGTGAAGTTGATTCATTCGTTAAATTCGTTAACTTCCATGAAAAATAAAAATATCAGAGAATCATTAGCGACTTGGTTGATAAGATCCTCAATGAAACTAGCATTAAGGGCTGGTAATTAGTTAACCAGTCATTAAAATAATGGAATCAATTTATTATAGCCCAAGGTGATAATAGAGAGGTAGAGCAACAATTAGTAAATTCGCTGATGCAGCAAATGTTACAAGTTCTCCTGCTGCAAAATGGTTAGCTCGACAGGCAATATGGCAAATTTTATATGCCACCACTTAAACAAATTTAGCATGCACATTTTGATGTCAGCACCCCTTATGAAGTTCATCAAGCAGATATTTTTTTTTACCACACGATGCTATCAAAATTGGTAGAAGTCAATTGATATACAAATACACGGTGACTGTCGTTGAAGTTGCAAGCAGGTATCAATAAGCAGGGCCACTATCAACTACAACAGCTGCTGCCGTTGTATTTGTTTTTGAGCAAATTTATCAACGAGAACCCATGCGACGGCCACACATATTACAAGCTGATCCTGGCAAAAAATTCTTGGTGCAGTATCATCTCTGTTGAAAATTAGACGAGGACACACTACAATTCAACGTGATTAGGCAATTGTGGAACGATTTAATCGAACGCTTGCTGAGAGGTTTTTTGGATATCTGTATGCAAAGGAAATAATTCAGAATGATATGACATCTCGAGAATGGGCTGCACGATTACCAAGTGTGATAACTGCATTAAATAATGAAATTACTCAAACAATTGCCATGAAACCTATTGATGCAATTGCAAAAGAATATACCAATGCAACGACATGACTTTTCAAAACAACCTGTATTAGGTAATGTTACTGTAAGATATTTATATGAATCCGGTAAAAAAGAGCGACTGATCCTATTTGGAGTATTACGACGCATAAAATATCTAGCGTGGTAAGATCAACTGGTACACCATCGATCTACAGATTAATTTCAACTGCTCTTCAACGTGGATTTGTACTTGTACAATTATAAGTAATTCCAGAAGACACCCCCGCATTAACTTTTGTAAACTAGCACCACGACGTCGGTTACATTCAAGACAGGTCAGCATCACATTTTCGCGTTTATACTCAAACTTACTGTTAATTCTGTCTACAGTAAATTGTCTTAGATCATTAAGAATATTGCTACACATCATTACTGTATTGCAGCTTGCACAATTATTATTTTGCTGTTTTTTCAGCATCATTATAAATTCAGCATCAATGTCAAAGTTGCGCTTTTTGTTTTCTCACAATGTATATAGCTAACTATTTTGTTCTTACTATATCATTGCCAATAATATCGCTAGTGTTTTTTGTAAAGTCTATAATAATTCTTCGCAATTGAGATATTTTTCTAACTCTAGAAACTGCGAGTATCAGAGATGGTTAACCCTTGAGATGACTTTATTGTCATCGCGTATCCTAACGTCCACGGAGATTTGTCCATTTCTAGCGCATCTTCAACAACACTGACATCAACTAAAACAATATCGTTTAGTACAAGATTTTGTTTTTCGGACGATACTGGTATATCGACGTCGATATTCTACCGTCACGTATCAACCGGTCGATAACATAATGGTACTTGTAGATTTGAAGAAAAAAATGATGTAACATAAATAACTGTTGTTGAAGTGTATCACAAACTTTCGTTCTACTTGCAACTATCAAATAATTTGGTCATCACAAGTTCTAAAATTTGTTAATAGGAGTTTCTGAAATTATTTGACGCATTATTTCACACTGACCTTTATTCAGTTGTAGTCTGATTACTTTCCTAAACTCTCTTAATTCTGGGTCACGTGCTCTATGATCATTATCTATTTAGTCATGATAATAAAAAATCCTCAGCCATCTATGTGGAGACAATCCAACAATAGGTGGTGGTTGAACATGATCGCCATACGTTATTGGAGCAGTATTTTTTTGTTAATAACCAATCAAGAAATGTTTTTAATGTTTCTAATGACACTGTACATATTTCATTCCAAACAATAATATCTGTAATGTGTAATGTATTTTTCGCCCATTCAATCAGGAGTCCATTTATCTTCCTTCCATCGAAAGAATTTATGATAATTACATCATCAAATATGTTTTTCTCTCATGTCTCTTGCGAATATGTGTGTGGGGGTTAAAATGACCATATCAATATTCCGAAATAGTTTAGTCACAAGAGCTGTAATGCCAGGACCTCCTGGTCTATTAAGATAAACTGTTATATTTCTAGCTAAGGGATCATACACTGACCGTGCTGTTGATAGTTTTGATATTTGATTATTATTTTTTGGGCAATAAATATATTTGATTTCAACGTCGGCGGATTCAGAATAACCCAGTGTTTTTTCTTGTTTTATTCTATGTTTGCCCCATGTTGTATAAGTGCAGATATTCAATTTTTCCAACAATGCTGAATATTTTTATTGATATAAAACGAATATGTAGCGACTCTGACAGTAAACTTAGAAACTCTATTTATCATCGATAACAGATTTATCGAAACGTACGCGAGCATTGAAGATCTTAAATGAGTAAACTGTGGTGACTCACCGTCCATATAATTCACAGTTGTACCTAATTTGGTTCCTTATGATAAATTAACATTACTTCGACTTATAAATGTATTTTTCCGCGTTGTATCAGCAATTATAAAATATAATTCAGCAGCATATATAATCATAATTGTACAATGTCGTTAACGATCATATCATCCTCCTAGGGTGAATTTACCGATTATTTTTCTGCCGAGATCCTTTGGGATTTTATTTTCGTGATCAGTTATATCAGGATTTTCATCATCAGAATGTTTATTGTGGTGTGGTAACGAAACGCCTTTCTGCCAACGATATGATTTAATTGCTTCACTTACTGTCAGAAATATCAGTATTTTTACATCCTGAATATATCGTAACAATACTGTTGGTACCCACATTTTTTTTTTCTGAAAATTACTTACCAAAGCAGACATAGCTAATCGGATGAAGACCTTTAACACACTCGAATGTCTCGATACATGGGAATCCAGTCATGTTAACATCCGGTCATGGTCCGTTTATCAATACTCTGGTCATTTCGTGTGTGGGATGACCAAATCTTTTAAAACATACAGAACATTCTCCCGTTCCAAGAAATCTTCCGGGAAGATATGCAACCATTTCAACCGAAATAACAGCTTTATGTTTGTATTTACCATTCCATAATCCACCGTGTGTGTGTTCGACACAACTCGGTAGTATACCATTGAGAAAATGAAACAGAGCTGGTTTCCACGAGATTTTGTCTCTAGCAAAATGAGTCGCAACTGACGGAATCGTAAAAAAATTACTGAGTAATAGTTCAGCATCATCTGTATGTTACTAGGCAAGATTTTTCATTTCTTCGTGGAAAGATTATGTGTGATAAATGATGTCATTGGGTCGTACAAACTGATTATAACTTCCATCATCAGAACTCTGAAATAACCATACTGATACAGGATCGTTTCTACTTATATTGATAATAAAATAAAATATATCATCGTTATAAAATTTAACAGTTCAAATTCGTGGAAATATTATTACTGCATTAGTCCACGCATGCGCATTATGGTCAATAATTTCAATCGAAGCTTCATTTGATATATACTTTGACTAGTACACAATCTCTTCGGTTATCGTTTTTACTTTTATTGAATATTTTAGTTTCTTTCCTAACTCAGCGACATCTTTAACAGACGATCCGGTAGCTTTAATTATTTCTCCCCACTTGTTTATTATTTTACGTCCTTATCCGTTAGAACGTTCCGTTACTCGTTCGACTACGCAATTTATTTTAGAAAATTTCATTGGTTCTAGATTATTAATGATGGGTTTTTTTTGTTCGAATAAATTGCATAAATAACCGCGTTTACATGATATGCTTTTTCATAATACGGTTTGTCAATACTAGTAAGCATTCCTGGTTTGGAAATTTTACTTAATAAAGCATTTTTTCAATTCTGAAGGACAAGGTCATATTTGTCAAGGATAATCGAATTGTCTGTTTCTGCTGATACAACACATTTTACTTTAAAAACATATTTTCGATTGTCGAGATAATTAATGATAGTTGCCGCTAGTTTGTCCTTCATCGTAGCATCGAGACCATTGAATTTCGTATGATTATGGATGTTGACCATGCATGAGATGCGCCATCTTTACGAAATTCTTTCTTGGCGTCATCAGGTTTATTAATCAAACTTCTATCCGTCGGATCAACTAGAGTTTTTGTCGGTAAGTCAGGGGATATTATGTCAAGATTAAATTTAGTTTTCAAAGGTTTAATCGCAGTTAACCTCTCGAATTCATCCATTTATAATTGAAACAAATATTTAAATTGACATATATATATATATATATATATATATATATATATATATATATATATATATATATATATATATATATATATATATATATATATATATATAATGGTTCATTGAAAGGACAAATGCAAGAGGTTAATGATAGATAATTCATCTCCTTGTAACAAAGTCTGTGTAAAAGAATCCTGCAGACATCATTTGCAAAGCGTGCGTAATGAAAGTCTAGGACCAAAACCGTGTTTGAAATGAAATGTTGGAGTTAGAGAAAAACGAAGTTGTGTGTGCAAAGTGGTGGTAAAAAATACAGAGAACCAAAAATATATTATGATTAAAAAATAAATGACAGTGACTAAATTATAAAAAGTGTAGGAGATTATCTGACACGATTTTCAAAGTAATGATTTAGACAAATAATCAATTAAAAAAATGATATTATATGTAAATGGACCTAAAAGACTTTGCAAAGCACACTATCTTAACGAAACACAAAGCAAATCGTGATGGTTTTATCAGGCACTGTCGACGAAAAATACCAGTTGGCTATGTTAAAAAGAAAAGAAAAAAAATATATCGTTGTCATAAATTTATTTACGAGTGTTTCAACGGAGTGCTCGAAAATGGTCTTGTGATATGTCATATTGACTCTAATCCTAAAAATAACTCTTTATCAAATGTACGAGCTGTCACTCGAAACCAAAGTTATACATCCGGTAATACTGGCAAATATTCAAAAATTGTTAGATCAGTTAAATCTACAAATATAGAGACTGCCGAAGAATTGATAGTTTAATCAATGAATGCAGCTGCAAGTATTTTAGTATGTGCATGTCTTCGGTATATTTTGTCGCAGAAAATATAACCAGATCTGCTCTCACTTAGAAATTTTAGAAAACAATCATTTTCCATTATTTTAGGATAGATTACTGTCAAGCTAAGCTATCTTTGGTACAGCAATTAGGTAGTTATCTTATTTATATATTACTAACTCTTTATTTAATTTTTTTAATTTATTAATTATACAACAGTTATTTTGTTACTCTTAGAACTTCGGTATGAAAATGCGCTCAAAACCTCCATTTATATACTACTGCTTCTTTCTTTCTTTAAGTCAATGACTTGAAGGAAGAAAGATAATTATGTAGCATATATTTCTGTGTAGATCGTAATTTATTTTGTCTTAGTGATTAATTAATTAATTAACCATCTGTGTCATAATTAATATCAGTGAAATAACATAATTGTGTAATAGTCCAAATTAGTAGAATGATATTGTATGGTTTCTAACTTACAAACTAAATCAAGGCAGAAGAACACGCGGTTACATGTACAGTACAACAAAGCTAATTTTAGATATGTTACGCAAAAAATTATATATTCAAAAACTGATTTTGTCAAGGCAAATATATATATATATATATATATATATATATATATATATATATATATATATATATATATATATATATATATATATATATATATATATATATATACTTTTTTATATAGTTTACAAAACAGAAAATAAGTTCACGCTGTAATTTTACTCAGTTCTGTAGCAACCCAGCATAGGTAACTGTATAATAATTTCTGAAAAAGATGCCAGTAAGACTGGAACATGCCGCAGTTATAGCGTGTCTGATTCTCATCTCGGGGATAAGGATTCAAATCATGTCTACGGTACCAATTATACCGGTTTTTCTATAGAAAGATGGAGGCGCCAACCCGAAGCGTTTCATATACACCCCTAAACATATGGAACAACGTGGTGAGTGCCGTTTAGCACTTGCTCCAGGGTTTGATATGGGGTGGTCGTGGTTGTACATGAAATTGAAAGGCGAAGACAACCTTTAGAAAATTCTAACATTTCGTTTCGTTTAGAAAATTCGCTGGAGGAATGTTTATGAAAAATTTGTTGAGCCTCCTAAAATAAACCTTAGCATGAGCTGAGTCTAAGTCTCACTGAAGGGTACCCCACAAAAGGAAAAGCCTCGTGGGGTGCCGAGAAGGCCATAAGAAAGGACTCAAAAAAAACCCTATCAAATGCGCAAAGGCCAATGAAGGGACCCCATGATAACCTCTCACCATGCTACGGTTTATTTTTTGCTAAAAATACAATTTAAATATATATTGTATAATGATAATACTAATAATAACAATGATGAAATTTGACAAATCAGTCTCATCTTTTTTTTTGTTGCCCTTAGTGGTACAACTAAGAGAAGATCTCCCGTAAATATCAACCATTATATTTAAGATCTGTTTAAAACGGCGCGGTCACTTGTATCAACATGCACGACTTTATGAGGTTAATAGGACGATTTTGACATAGCATTGAGTACATTTATTACTTTACGACCACATATTGGCGGATCAGTTAATGTTTGTCTTGGTAATGTTGAATACCAAATTGAAATGTTTCTGGCGTATTTTAAAATTTCTATTGGCGGAGGAAGCCCGTACGAATCAAAATAAATAGAACCACGTGGCTCAAACGCGTATGCAATCCAACGAGTACCAGGCCGTGAAATATCATCAAGATTTATGATTCCTGTTTCAAAATTGTTTGGCTGTTTTGGTAATTGATCATACATAAAAACACCTCTAACATTTTTAATAGTTTTGTATCAGCATCAAGTAAACCAAACTTTGACATTGGACGGATTAACGAAGTATTCCTAAAAGTCTCAAACCTGTTCCGTATCGACAAGGGGTTCCTGGTAATCTCAGACACTTCTCTTTTTATATCATGTTTCGGCGGTTCCAACAGCACCGAGTGCACCTGATTTTGTTACAGCTGGGGCTGCCGCGGCTATTAATGCTGGTATAGCCGCAAGAAGTGTAAATATACCACCTGTTTTAAATGAGTCTTTAATAGCGCTCCGAGAAAGATGATGTTGAACTCCGATTTTTGAATCTAAAGTCTTATTAAAATGTTTGAGTTGAGTCTTGGTTAAGAATAATTTGTTTGGACCACCACTAGAAATTTGATATTTTTAGTGATATTTTTGTTTCGAATTTACTTGCAAGTCTGGTTTGTAATTGTTCTCTTGACCGGAATTCGGAGTGACTCTAAGGTGACTATACAACATAGTTAAAATATGATAAGTGATTTAGTTACATGTTTTTCTACTGGTGCGTCAACAACTCGGATTCGTCCACCAGCACTTTCAAGTAACATTGCTTTATCTGAAAGAATAACTGATGTTGCTCTGTAATTAGCACCACCAAGGGGGTTTACACGAGCTCGAAAGTGAATATCAACAACATATTGTCTAGATAAATCAAGATTTTTCAATGAAAACTAATAGATCGGATACAGACTTCTAAAATCTAACTGCGATATTTGTAGACCAGTATCAATATTTTGATCATGTCCCATAAAATGTTATCAAACGATGATATGCACGTGCTATATGATTTTGGTCAAAACTTAATAATTTATCTTCAAACGATTCTTGATGTCTATTTATTCGTCAGGAAACTTCATTAACTCCAAGTGTGTTAAATAGCATATGACTACGTTATGGTGAATATAGTCGATTAGTATATTGTTAAGTGATAAATATATGCCTCGGCGCAGAAGCTCCTTGTTGTGATGCTATTTGCCATGTAAAGTATCCAGCAATATTATTTTGAATGCTATATGTTGTCATTGTCAACCATGATAACAGTGATTTACCACCTTGGTCCATAAAAAAAATTAATATTTATTCTCCCACAAGTTTGCGTCATTGTCATTGACTTTTGTTAAAAGTGCAACTGTAGGTTTAGCTCCTAAATTAACTTTTCTAACATTTCTACAAAATCCAAAGATATGAGATAATTGAATTGCACATGGAAACAATTCTTCATCACTTAACATTGATCTATGTGCTGCGAAACCCAAGTTGAAATTTTTGTCCATTGATGCAACTGCGTCCTCGGCTGCATTCGTGTTTACGGTTGCATGTTCAGGATGATTAGCTGTATCTTTAGCAAATATCAATGATGGGCCGGTTGATCTTGTATATTCGTCTGAATATGTTGTTAAATCTATTATCGTTGTAGCAAAATGCACGTCCTTCTGAATTGATTCAATATTTCTTCCATCAATCATATATGTGGCGCTGTCAAACAACGCCATAAATACCATTGTTAACAATGCCAGGAAAATCACTGACTGCAACTGATGCACCATCACCGTGCAAAATGCTACCTTCTACTTCAATGCAAAATATTTACTTGTGTATTTAACTTGTAATTCGATTGTTCCACACTGATTTGGTTGTCTTGCGTCGTAAGAATACAATTGATAATCACGTATAGATTCATCTTTGAGAACTGGTGCGTCTATATCGAACGCTGGATCGGATACACGTTTGAACATCTTATTTTTCTTTATCATCCTCTAAAACGAAAGCCACTTCCTGCTATTAAATTTGCAGTTATATTTCTTTCTGCTTCACCAGCCAACTCTGATTGTTGTTTTATTTGCAGCTTGATTTATGATTTTCTTTAAATTTGCAGACATAATATCAGTGCTAGGTAATTTTATGCTGGTTGTGGTTTTCTTCACACTAATCGTGCCAATCTATCCTTGATTGTCGAGAATGCGTTAGTGGCAAGATTACCAATAGTGCTGCTTCTGATGATTATTTTTCAATTTCCAGCAATCAAAAATAACGTCATTCCTTCTTGCAATCGGGAAACGTAGGAATAGGCAACGAGTTTTAATCAAGCTTATCAGAAGCTTGATTTTTAAACGTTGTGCCAGATTGAGATTTAGAAGGACTTGTATTAGGCTGAAATACCTTTTCTGCCAGAAGAATCCTCAGTGGAAGTTGTATTTACAACATGAACTTTATGAGTTATAGAATACTCGTCAACAGCACGCGCAACATTTTCCAAGGTTTCAAAATAAGTTTTAACGTAAGTATTAACGCAGTTCTTGAATTCTTCAAGTAATACAAGTTGTCTAAGATTTTTATAATCTTGATCAACGTTCTTGGCCCAGCACAATCTATCAAATAACTGCACCTTTTCTATTGCAAATTCGATATGAGTTTGTCCAGATTCTTTGTTGTAGTTCTTGAAATTTGCTGATAATCCCCATGGACTAAGTCATAACCCTTTACGGTGCATTCATTCATCATATCATATACATCACTCTGCTGTACCGACATGGATGCATATACATCTCGGGCTTTGCCAGCTAGTGCACACTGTATTACTTGAGACGGGTGTTTATTTGGCCATTTCTAATTGTCAGCAACGTTTTGAAACTAAGGAAAATTTTTGTTTCAAACAAAGGAAAATATGAGTCTACATCGTTTTCTCTAAAATGGGGCACTAACCTAATATCCTTAGTGACATGAAAACTTAAATTTGCATGTCAAGCGGAAACGTGCATGTCACTTGCCAGCTCTATTTCTTTTATTCTAAATTGATATTCCCTCTCTTCCAACTCTATTTGCATTTGCATATGTCTCTTTGCATCATCCCTGTCCGATTGTAGATGCAATTACATCTGTTTCTCCTCTTTCTGTAAATGACATGTATATCCTTTGTCTGAAACTGCAATTATTATCTTTCTCTCTCTCTCCTTCTCTCTCTCTTGTAACTTGATGTTTTCTTTCTGTAACTTAGTTTGTCTTTCTTGCCCTCTTTCCTCATTATCTGACTGCATTTGCATTTGCATTTGTTCTTTCTGTAACTGAATTTGTTGCTCTTCTTCATCTTTCTGAAGTTCTCTCTTCCTTAACTCTAATACCAACTTGTATTTTAATTTTAATTCCTTTACGTTTATGTCAGAATGTGATACAGACTTTTAGCCAAAACATTCTTTTCCTCCAAATACTAACCAAAATATTATATATATGTACGACAGGTGTGCCTATCTATGTCGTCGTCCCTGTTGTTACCGCAGCGGTTGTTGCAATTATAGTGATGACTGGATGTCTAATATGGATTCAACGCAGGAATAGTTATACATTGGATGCAGGTATCCTTACTATCTTTTAAATATGTTCTCAGTGATTTTGTAAAGACGAATAAAAAATCTCAATGTCAACATCTGGGTAACCACTATGTCTAACAACACTGCTGCTCATATATGTCTCCATTTCGTTGTTTCCCTTTTAATCTTCACAACGAAACTTTAGATAAAATAGGGATTCAAATTTCATCATTAGTTTAAAATGAGAAATACCATGCTAATAATATTACTAATATGGTGGTCTTTGATAGCTACTTACATTGTTTCGTTATGTATGCACATGTTATTGTGATTAATGCAGAAACATTTTGTACTTTTCACATAGCCTATATGTAATCATTACATCAAGTTTTCATAACTTTCTTTTTCTGTCGTCGTATATGTAGTACAACGTCTTGTCGAGAAAAATGAAACCAATTTGTTTGCTACGCCTTCTATAATAAGGAGACCTCTATCTAGGTCTCCTAGGGAAGAAGGATGGGCGAGCTGTCTGGCACATTCCAATGTCATACATGATCATCACTACGCAGCCATTCCATCAGAATCAGGCCTGGTTGATGCTGCTTGGTACAGCACTTTCTTGCTGTCAAACTTGGAAGATGACAAACATCATATCAATTTTATCGCCGACCTCAATGGCTCAAGCAAAATGACCGATGAGAAGATATTGATCGCATGTGTCGAACATACAGATGATGGTATTTTGGAATCTTATCCGTATGTTTGTTCGTTAGCGAAAGCAGCAGATGGTGTGGAGCATGGCTACAATCGCTTCGTAGACGAAATTGATAAAGGACACATATCCCATAATATTCAAGCTTTGTATGGAAAAGACAGTAAGGGACCAACATTTTCATCTAGCAATACCATTTTGTGCGTTTTGTTACTTTTTTATGATAATTTTATTATATAGATTATCTTATATATATTTCAAACTATTGTCATAACGAAGAGAAGGGATGCAGAATGTCTTCATTTATTAGATCCCGTGTATTGTATTGGCTCAAATATGAATTTAGACATTTCGTGATTAGATAAACTAGTCCCATATATTGTCAATTATTTTATATATTATTACATTCTGTCATTTGTCATTTAGACATTTAACAAGGATTACATATGCCAAATATATGAAAAAGCTTTCGTCTAATAATCGTATTTATTAGTTTAAAATTAGCAGTGGTAGTAAAATATCTCAATCACACTGATATTAATTTAAACACGTACAAATTCGCAGCTACCCACAGAACTGACGGTTTATGCGAGAATGAATATGAGATGCTGGACATTTCAGTTACCTTCGATCCATTCAAGACTTTAGAAGATGATAGAGTAGATTCTGAGTCTTCTAAATGCCAGACCCCGTTATGCCATGGTATGTATGGATTAATTTTAATGATATAAATAGCAGATGATGTGTTTGATAATCTGTTTCATGGACATTTGTGAAAGTTTTTTTTATATAGTAGATATAACGCCATATTGAGCTGTATAAAAATACCAGATAGTTGTATAAATTATATATTTTGTATACATCATTTAATAGCAATCATTACATCACATTTTAATGACTTTCTAATTCGTTGTGACTTTACAGAGCAACGTCTTGTCATCAATAAGTGTGAATCTGCTTCTTGTTTTAATCCTTCTTCAATAAGGAGACATCCATACATTCCACCAAACGAGAAAGAGTGGACGCATGGTCCAGTTCCTGAGACCATCGCATCTTCCAAAGTCATAACTGGTCACCCCTTCACAGAGATTTCAGCGGCCTCAGCCTGTCTTGATAATATATGGTGCAGCACCTACTCGTTGCCAGAATCTGGTGATGACAAACCAAGTGTTAATTTTATCGCTAACCCCAATGACATAATTAGACAGACTGATGAGAAAACATTGGTATCATGTGATGATGATGTTTTGGATTCTTGTCCACCTGATTGTACATTGGGGTCAGCAATACGCCATGAACAGCACATATACAAGCGCATCTCGTATAGAAACGGTCCTAGTCAAGTATCGCAAAATATTCAAGCTCTGTATACGCAAGTCAAGAAAGGACCAAACGTTGCATCTAGGAATATTAGTAAGTATATTTATTATTTCTTCTTTATACTCTTTTACAGAATATATTATAAGAAATTTCATACTGTTTGTGTGTTTGTGTCTTTAAAAGGAAAGAAGCAAATATAATTAGAATGTGTACGTATTATCATTAAAGATATATTTTGTTAAAACAGGTTTATGTTGTCAAAATATCAGTTATTTTCGGGTTTAAAAACATGCTAAACTTTTGCTTTATATTACGGGATCACAAATATTTGTTTTAATTATTTTGGTTTATTTTCAAATGATATTTAACGTGTTTTTAATTCATTGTGTTGGTTGTAAGCTACATGAGTGTGATATATCAATTATCGACTAATATGCATATTTTAATAGTAGTAGTAGTAGTTAACTATATCACTCGTACACTTAGCAACACATTTACTTTATTACGTACTTATGTTCATACCAACGTTCGACAATGTTGCAGCTATGAGAGGAAATGATCCATTGTGCGGGACTGAATATGAGATGGTTGACACATCAACCGACTTTGATCCAGATCAGACCTTACAAGATGATAGCATACGGTGTGAGTCCGCTAAAGACTAGACCCGTTGTGTAATGGTAGGTAGGGGTTAATTTTAATGATACAAATCTCAGAGTATGGGTTTAAATAGTATATTTCTTGTCATTTATTGATGATATTGAAGACGTAATTCTTAAATGTGCTAAATATTATAGTTCTTAATTTATTTACTTACATGCATGTTATTTATAGCAATGATTTTCAAGTAAATAAATTAAATGTTTACTTGCGATGAATATCATGCCCGATGAATGACTGTTCATGGAGCAAGTTAACACGATGTTACGAATCTGTTGCGAATGTATTGACTATGAAATCAACAAAATATATCAGGGTAAATACATTTGCCACTATACTCTTATCAGAACAATAAGCTTAAGAAAGTTAGAAACCGTAAATATATGTGTTTCCGTCTATAATGTACTGAATTCCTTATTCTTTTCTTTTGCGATTTGTTTAGACTAGTGACATAAAATGCAAAACAATGTTTAAATGTTTACTTCATGGCAACGGAAAGTGCTTAGGAACAAACCACTACCACCAGCTAAAGCCCCAAAATAACTGTGTATTAAATTAAGTTGATTCTTAGTCGTTTTAGAGACGGTTCTACAGAGATTACTGTTTGACGAAGCTTGAAGTCTAATGTAATGAGTATTCTGTCGAGATTACCTTTCAACTGAATGCGCAAGAGAAGCAATATTCCTTAAAAACGAGTAGACCATTCCATCGCACAAACTGATTAGTTTACTGTAGAAGTAATGTACATTTCCCTACTATGTTTGTCTTTTTGTATTTCTCTACCATAAGGACTAATTACATGTATTATATAGTTTCTTAATGCATACAACTGACTTAACGTCATGTACATTTAATAAAAATTCATATAGGAACTGTGAAGCAATTAAACTTCGGTGAAACATTACTAGTCTTTTGCTCAATACAAACGACAGAAACTAACGAAAACGTGTTTGTGTTTATAGGCACAACATTTATGCCCAGAAAAGACAATACATTTAGAGTATTGTATTAGTGCATTGCCGAAATATAATCTATCCATATGTTTCACTTCAGTAGGTAATGTAAAGTTTGAAAAATTTAATATATATGTTGATGCTGCACTCATTAGGAACGCTGTTATGTCAGATAACGTTAAAGTTATATATCTCTTTGTTCTGTATTTACATTTGATAATTGCTTTTTCCATCCTGTATTCAAAAACAAATCTGCTCAAAAGTGCTATAATGAATTTAAAACAAATTTACTGCACAACTTGTTTGTTTTATTTTTAATTCCTGGCGCTTATGGAATCAATTCAGATTGAAAGATACAACTTTTAATTTTGATATTATTTTATTATTTTCCAGGATAAAGACGTCATGGCGAATCAAGATGGAAGACCGAAGGGGGAAACAAATATCCCGGGCAATGGTTACAGTTATTACGTTGTCGTTCATTTTTAATTATCAGTACTGTTCTAAGTAATACATCCTATCCAATGATGTGATGAATGCAATACTGTTCATTTCGGCATATGTATTATCTTTGTAAAACATGTCTCACACGTCGCAATGTGTTGCGCCAGCTGCAAAGCATCTTACAATAAATGAAGTACATCTGTGAGATGCATATTTGTGTGTGTAAAGACGTCCAAACATTTAGACATCTGAAGAAACTTTGGTCAAGCTTGTAGTCGTTTAAATGGTTACACAGCTTAATATATATCATCCTTGAGTGTGATATTTATTTAACGTTTTCTTATTTATCTCATTCTTCACTCATGTCTGGCACAAAATTGTAAGGGTTAACATTTTGTCACATGCAAGGAAATCAGTTATTTTACATCGTTATTTTATCTTACAAAACATACAACACTAGCACTATAATTAAAGAAACATATTGCTACTTTTCTCGCATTTCACTCTTTTAATATGAATCTTTATTACATGATCGAGTGCTGATAATGTTCACGGATATGTTCGAAATAGCCATACTAAAGACTCCAATCGTCTTAGAACAAACATCATTAAGCATTGTTCACTGAAAACATCAAGGAATCACACTATGATACGGAATGAAATTAATTTCATTTAACGTTTCATGCTTTGTAAAAGCACCTTGAATCATTTCTTTTGCTTGATGTTGTGAAAACTTTATATTTTTTATATTGACAATCAGATTCCATACATATTATTACTTTTGCATGATTATCACACGTTGGCAATGTACATAAAACAAAGGAGCTAAGGAATTATTATCTCTCTGTCTCTCACATAAATTTCAAATAATTTAGGCGGCGATTTGAAGAGAAAATGGATCTCACCAAGCCCCCGTCAGTTCCAATGAATGTATAAACACAGCTGTGAATATTGCGAGCGATATGTGAGAATACCATGGAATCTATAACTAGAGAGGATAAACGTTTCCATTCCTAAGTTAAACAATATGTGTTATGCACGGCTTACTTCGTTATCCACGGCTTACTATTCTCGTAATTAGCTGCTTAGATTGGCAACGTTGATACCTAAAGGTAACATGATGATCATTCCACATTTAATATCGGTTGTTTATAACGGCAAACTTTAACAACGGTTTTAAATTAAAATACAAAAGATGTTTGACAAGGTTATCCATAATGTCCTTAAGAAGCGAAGTAACAAAGCATCAACGGTTATAGAGTCAGCATCTTTTTTCATTGGGTATAATATAATTTCATACGCATAGTCCATATATAATAACCATTGATTTGAAGTAGTTATAAAGGAACATACGTCGATCTCGTGTCTTTAAATCAGTATATTTAAATCAATCGAAGTTTAAGTTTTACGTACATATATTTATATTTGTCACCAGATTGTTCATGTCCAATTTACCTTTAACGTTCGAGGGTGAAAAGCCAATTCTGAATAATACATTACATATTTGATATACTGAGTCTCTATCCTGAAATACTAACATGCTCCCAGTAAAATCCGAAAGTGTTAAACCAGGTATACAGACAAAATTGTTATCTATCTATCTATCTATCTATCTATCAATCTATATATATATATATATATATATATATATATATATATATATATATATATATATATATATATACGAATGCCTTGTAAATTTACATTGTCGAATGGAAGATTAGAACCCACTGACACGTGGCACCTGAGCCTGATAATAATATTATAAAATTTCAAAAGGAAACGTGATGATTTCATATATTAGTCATTTTACAAGTATTATATGTAATATAAACTTAACTGCAAAAATGCAGCGTTGCAATATATTCTTATATGTCATACATTGCTACAATAAAAAAGTGATTCTAAAATGGCCTTTCATTTTATCATCATTTTTTATCACAGCAATTTCTGATAACCATATATATATACCACAAAACGACCCCTCATAATATCGAAATATTTCTACCCATTTTTTAAACTGATTATAAGAAGCAAGCTGATGCATACGTTTATATACGAATGCAGAAGGAATGTGTGTACATTTATAGCTCATGTATGTGCATTATATATATATATATATATATATATATATATATATATATATATATATATATATATTATATGAGCACAATATATTTAGATAATGTTTTGTGCAGTGTATATAACCTCTTAAATTAAAGATGTCTTATTATCTTTATTAATGAAAGTATTATCGATATTGTTATTATTACTATTATTATTATTATTAGTAGTAGTAGTAGTAGTAATAGTAATATTAGTATTATTATTATTAGTATTAGTATTAAATGAGTGCGAAATGCCGTGAGCTCTTTGCCTCACCTCTCTCTCCCTCTTTTTGTCTAGACCTGTGAAACTTGAGAGATGTAGGCACTAGTCAACATTACAGTTCGCTAAGCGGGTATCCAATAAATAATACAGCTTTTCATAGCTATGAAAATAGCCGATCTAACTGTGATAAATGCGATATTACTGAAAATGAATTATGAGAAAGTAAACTTTGCGACTCAAAGGTCAGATCGGTAACCTACCACCGAATATGGGCACACTGTCTCACATTCTTTATATGTGTATGACACTAGGCCAGTCTATTTCCATTTTAGGCTATATCAATATCCCCATATCACAAACGGCGTGGGCTGCCTTGATGACTCCCTTTGTAATAGAGATCACAATGAAAGCATCCATATCGATGTTCTAGTATAAGGCATACATGTTAACATGTTGAGATGGGATAAACATATGGTCTAAGGTAACTGCGAATAACATTCAAGAAAATAAATCATTTTCCGTATTGACTTCAAGTACAAGAATGAATGCAGTGTTGAAATGGCTTTCAGTGGTGATTATATCAAGATAAAAAGAATGTAATGTGATAGCAAATTGGTTTAAACTTTACTTTAGAGCACAAAAGAAACAATTACCTTACAACTCATATATTTAAAACGCCTAAATGTAACAATGATAATGCAACCTGATATTTTAAGTATGAATCAATTTCTGGGAAGCGCTAACTTACTAACTCTGCCAAGTTAACATTTGAACAGTTACAAGAAACTGACCAAACCCTTAATCCACCACAGTTAACGATACAATGTGTACTACAATGCGATTGATACGGTACATTATTTTAATTCATGGATGTGACTCAGCTGAAAACGTCCTGTCATGAACAGGAACTTGGGAAGCACACTACATAATTGTTAAACACAAATTATAACTTAAACAGAAACAAAACAAGATACCACACCTAACACAATGACAAGTAAATAACACAATGGTACACAAACATGCATAACAAGGCGATATCAATGTGCATAATTTCCTGATATATTAAAACGTAAACAGATAAAACATTTTAGAAGAATAAAGCTGATTCCACCTACATGGATTAAATATGAACTCAAAGAAATATCTACCACTAAATCATCTTTAACACCTAATCTCCTAACAACAATACTTTGCTAATCTTTTTCTCAAATTCTCTATTAATGCATGACATATGATGTAGTCATCCATATTACACTTATAATGTTATGTATAATGTTATTTTCATTGAACAGATGCATTAAATGTTCTAGTGAATGTAATTTGTTTGCAAGTTATTTATTTATCTTTTAGATATTTCTACTGACAACTATACTACTGAACAATGTGCGCTTTAATAACATCACCAAATCCCATCAGCTTATTTGGTTACATCTGATTTCCTGATAATCTGTATTTTAAACGCTTTCATCTACAGTATGAAGGTCTTCCCTTAAATGGTTTTTGTCTATTTATTCCATATGTAGAGACGACTTTGTCTCGTCTTTTATATAAATGTCCTCTGGATCCTAATACATTTTCCTGGCCAATAGCGAGTTGCAAAGGATACCTGGGTTACTTATATTCTCACATATTGATTCTCAAAGCTAATATGAACAACAATTCCTTTCCAGTGATACGTTCTCTAGTTTTAATGACATATTGTTTTGTTTGGTATGATATGGCAATTATACAACAGGCTGCGTTGTAAATCGTGCATTTTAAGAGACGTATTATGTCATCATGGGATATATCAAACATTTAAATTTAAAGAAATATAACTTCAAATTGGTGCATCTACAGGCAATGTGGTTCGGCTATGATTTCCGATATTATTAACATATGTTTGTATTTGTACATCTACGAAATCACCAGCATCATCAAACAATTTTTTAATTTATCCCTGTTAATGTCTTTGCCCACATTCAGGTTTCCTTGCTATACACTGAGGAGAACGTTAGCAAAAAATATAAGGCCAGACTAGAACGGGAAAATTGATTATCATATATAAAAAATAACCTTAATGAAAAAATTAAATCTACAAAGATCTAAGAATAATACCAGTAACTGATCACAGCTGTTGCAAAGGAGCACATACAGAGATACATAATTAGATACTTCATTGGATAGTTGTCAATATAATTGGGGTTATGTCTGTAAACAACGAACTCGAGTTGTTTGGTGTCATTCAATACACTTAAAAGGTTTATTCAAAAGAAGAAAATATAACATGCTATAAAAATGTTCCATATATATATATATATATATATATATATATATATATATATATATATATATATATATATATATATATATATATATATATATATATATATATATATATATATATATATATATATATATGTGTGTGTGTGTGCAGTGATGTTGATTAATTTCCACCATTAATGACGAATAGATTCTATATTACTGACCACACGTATCTCAATGAGAAACTTAATGATTTTAATGATTCATGTATAGACGACTCAGAAGCATCACAAGATGAAGCAAGCATTATACATACAGGATTAAATAAACGTTCACCAGGTTCCCAATATATTGTGTAGTAGGTGGAGCATTTGCTTATGTAATCAAAAAGGTATAGTTATTTATGTGTATAGGGCTGACTAATAGCACTACGTGTACATAATATATTGTTACAAGCTGAAAATCCATGCCCACGAAACAAGTAAAAAAGAACATCCAATCACAATAAAATGAGCTGATTCATTGCATTAAATTTCACTAATATGTAAATGTCGACTGGAAAAGAAGTATGAACACGATCTATCACGAATATTGTTAAAGAAAGCTAACTACATCCTCATATACCATGAAACGGAAATAAAAAATATGCACTACTCCAATTTAGTATAGTACTAAGTGTTGCTATTGTTAATTAACATGAAACAAGTAAATATACTTGTATGCTGTAACACAATACACGTATCTCAGAAAATCACAGAAAAGATACATATCTCCTCGATGTGTACATTTAACAAGACAATATAAAATAGAAGATCCTATATATAGTATTACCTGAAGAATGAAATAGTTTTTGATTATATTGTAGATATACATTTACACGTATTTTAACAAGCACGTTAAGTTCACTTGAAATATGAGAGAGAACATTATGTATTAAAAGTAGAAAGAAGGTCATGCAGTTAGATTTAAGGAAGATACGACCAATGAGGATACGGTAACAAAACAATCAAGAACGCCATCAAAATGACTTATAATTATGTCTTAATTCGAGGAAAACGATCCGAAAACAAGTTACACTATCAATATTAATTGGGAACTATTACCTTTCTGGTCCGATGTCTTGCGCAGGTGTTTTAGTACATAGTCGACAGAGCTATAATAATTTATTTCCAAAATTTAATCGAATATGTCTACGCCAAAGAGGTCATACATAAATCCTACTAAAGTAATTTTGTTTAAAGAAAGTTATCAAGAATATTATAAGGCTAAGAAATGCCGCTTGCGACATAAATATCAAGATTGTACTTCAAACGTTTTAATTTGTACGTTTTCTTCTGGTTATAAACTAGATAATGATGTAAATGCTATTATAACTGTAATTCTGGTTTTATTTGCAACCATTAAATAATATATTCGTATACTAGGGATGTGCAAATATATGTTTTTACTATATCAGGATGTTTTGTAAGTGGCTATGCTAGACCATGTTTTACTCCTGCCAAATCAAATAATGGTTTAACTTTGCTTTCTGATATTATTGCATCACAACAAGGAAAAAGTTGTACATACTAATTTTTCAAGTATCTTAGCTTTTTCCATTCACTATTACTAAACCTAACGAAAAACACTTATTCAAAAGTAGCTCAGATCCAGGTACTTAAAGCATACTTCCATGTAGATAGTTGAGGCCAAAAAAGCTATGCAGTTCTCACAGAAAGTAAACGGAAAAAAGAAAATGAAATATGCTGAACAGAAATAATGGCCAACTGAATAATCTACGTATACTTTATACAAACAATATAGGAAACTATATTCATATATATAAGGATTATTACACTGCTGAAGATAATCAGTAATAAGCATATTAAATCACAGGAGAAGGACAGCAACGTTGCAAACACATTTGGACTGCAACGTTGGTTCCAGAAACAGATGTCATAAAGATGCATTTAATATTAAATGATTGATATTGCGCACAAGTGCTGGAGAGTTGGAAACAAAGTACAATCAGAAGATTAAGGGAAACAATTAAGAAAAAATTGGGAACAATAATGAATGTTTTGATAAATACTCTGATGATAAGACATATATAACCGAAATGTGGAATATAATATAAAAACTCACAAAGAAGAACAATTTAACAGACAACACAATCAAGAAGATGTGTAGATATATTACCCAGTCCTAGTGACATATATAATAATGTTACCCTGAGATCAGTAGAGAAGACAATAATTCAAGATAGAGTTCTTGTAACCTTATTCAGCCATCTCACATTTCTTCCCAATGAAAACCATATATATTGATGTTGGTTGCATTGATATTGACATATATTGCACTATTATTATACTATTATCAGTTTTCACTATGCTATTTGGTTTTCTTTACTCTGTTTCTGTGCAATTTCAATCCGTTTATTAAACGGAACATATATATGATGCATCAATGAACATAAATATTCCACTGTTGCCATCCTTTTCTAAATAAAGCTATCGAATCATTTATAATATAAATGATAAAGATGAGTCCTAAACACAGCCATAACCCAGTAAAATGTAAAGTATTGTATTATACTAATATTAGTCTTTAAACAAGTTTAAAAAGATCCCGTGTATATTTCAAACTGGTTTAAAAGTTACCTTGTATTCCATTTCGTATCATCAAGTATACTATCAAATGGTTTAAATACGTTGATCAATAAAGAGTACACGCTACCGTTTGTCCTTAATATATATTGCTGTATTGATGATTGCAATATACATTAGTAGAATATCTTGCTGGACATCCTGTGATTCGTCGAACATATGTCAGTTTCATAATGTCCGCAAAGAATTGTAAGCATTCACTCATTACATAGGTAAAGATCTGATATATTGCATTACTTATATATATATATATATATATATATATATATATATATATATATATATATATATATATATATATATATATATATATATAGTTAGTTAGTTAGTTAGTTAGTTAGTTAGTTAGTTGGGTTGTTGTCAGGGTTTTTTCAAAACAGATTTCATATAATACTTTCCGTCCGTAAATATAGGATGCTGCCAGAGAAGTAAAAGTAATGGAACATTGTGCGCTGAGGAATGTTCTAAATTTTATATATATATATATATATATATATATATATATATATATATATATATATATATATATATATATATATATATATATATATATATATATATATATATATATATATAGATATATATATATATATATATATATATATATATATATATATATATATATATATATATATATATATATTCTATATACCAGTAGAGATGATCCGAACCTCGTCATAGAAATATGGTTTTATTAGCAAAATCGCAGCATCAAAACACTGTCATCAATTGTTTATTCAACAACTTTGTTCATATTTCGGTCCATCATTTCAATATACAGCTCATCAGCAAATGTTATACAAAACTGTAACATAAATATATCATTTATATGATTGGTTCAACAAAATTTCACAACGTTAATTAAAAGAAATTAACGAATATTTTCCGTTATGAATTTGATGGATTATACAATCTCGTGGGGTAATAGCATCATGCCTGCTAAAGAGAAATAAAAGTTTCAATGCGCTTTTCCTCGGAAACATCTGTAAAACATGGACATAATTCGTTGATGCAGCCATATAATCAATTATTCCCGCACTATTATGAGCAATGCAGATGTCATTTCATTAGAAATGTCTTGTATATACTTTATATTGTAGATGAGCTGGTACATTGCTCGTTAAAACAGAGTACACGCTTATATTTTTAGTTTCGTGCCGTATAAATGGCAAGTGAACCAAAATCAATTACTATATTTCTAGTTATATAATAGTGGAGTTATCTGAGGGGCTATAATCTGCCTTATTATATACTATTGTGCACAAATTTAAAGATGATTGTATAAAGAAAGGTTTTCGTATTAATGTTTAACCATGGCTACAAACAATGCTTTCTTTGCATCGGTTTCAATCAAACGTCCGCGCTGAGGCAGCAGTATACACTCAAATATGTTATAGGTTCCTGATTAAATGCGATTAACGCTGGAAAATTAGAAGAGATTCAAACGAATTAGCAAGTAAAGCTGCATGTAATACACGTTACTGCTTCTTCCATGTAAGATACAAATAAATTCATTATTTTCCCTCGTCATCCCTTATCACTTAACATTGCTTAAATTGTTTTGCTGTTCAATATACAATTCTGTAAAATAGTGTGACTCACCTGTTTCTCAGATATATTTAATAAATATTAACCTTAGAACGTTCTGAAGAATAGTATATCTTTATAACCACAACTAATCACTGCTTGAAACAATATCTTTAATAGCACTTAAAAAATGAAGAAAGACATACTTTGCTTGACCTTTACTTAACTTTAATACAAATCTTAAGAAAACGTTAAAGGTATTAAAGATGATATTTACAAATAATGTTAGTGTCCTAAAATACAAATAAATGGCCCACTTCACCAACAAACAAACTGTGTATGAAAGAAGATCTTTTAGTTTGTAAATGGGTAGTAAATTGTTCCATTAAGTAATTAAAGGGAAAAATTTCCGTTTCTTAAGAGGTAAAAAAAGACTGAATTTAAGTCATACAATCTCATTAAAGTTTAACATTACATGACATTATATTAATTAGTATATACTGCAATTTACCTTTACATTAGTCAGTAGCTACCTTTACAAACTTAACCTTGTAGAAAGTATTATCTTTAATTAGTCTTTACTTGCAACAAAATAAGCATTTTCTACTCTAAATTGGATAAGTTTGATTTGCATCAGTGTATATATTGTGTGTACAATACTACAACAAGGCTTTACATTACACATTCAGCACTTTTCACCAGTGAGCCTGGGTTCAATTCCCCATCCCAGCAGTGGTCACCATTCGGGTTTAATGGTTTCTTCTAGGTTTTATAATTTTATAATTTCCATTGCAACCAACCCCACCATATCACTACTTATACCAGCCATCAAGTGCACAAAAATGATGGTAATTTGATGCATGAAGAATTTATAAATCAGGAAAACTTCATGCCTATGGAGACGACTGTTCACTACCGTAACCTTGGTAACAATTTTTACTGCATAATAATACGTGTTTATGGGACAAGTAAGTGTAAAGTGTAAAGAAATGCAAGGAACAAACTCAAAAATGAATAAGCTATTTGCATCATCTATTATTACAACATTAATTTTCTCAATAATTCAACAATAATGACATGTACGACGGACAAGATATACAATCACGTCTTGATTATCCAACCTCCATTTATCTGACAACTGCCTTATAATATACTTCAAATGTGAATGAATGATTAAACATGACGCATACATTCATCCATTCATACAACAATTGCCTTAATAAAATATTTTAATTTCAGTGGCTTGTCTAACATAAAGAAGACGAGACTCTACATGTTTATGGAAATTTATATTACTATGTAAAATGGTATAGCGATATACAATTTTCAGATGCGAAAAAGTGCGGAAGGTCTATTACCGATATACTAAAATTTGAGAGCAGTAAACTAGCTTTTAAATGAGGCAAACAAGAATTGCAGAAAACATGATTGATCATATACTTATTTCCCACTGACAGAACACCCAGTGTTTCATATGACAGAAAATAACTTTGTTGTGCTATATAAGGATTTATTTTGTGTTAAAACCTTTAACAAAATGTATAAACACTTCAAACCATTAGTTATCAAAAAATAAAAAGTATACCATAAAAGGATCACATAATAATATGAATGGGTCATTTCTATTTAGATCATTTACATCAATTATTTAATTTTCTGATCCAAGTACAAAATGATTACATTATTTCTCAAGGTGTATTTAATTTACATTCAACTACGTTGAGTTCTATTTTAACCAAATAGTTCTGCAACACCCACTCTAGCTATGAAATAAACTTTAGAAATGGGGAATACATTGCTCACAAAAATATACTTATCTCATCTGCACTCTTTTCTTACCACATGATGGAAATGTCTATAGCCAAAAACAGAGCACAACTCTTGTGAAAATTGCGTCATTACAATGATTGGTCAATATGCATATTTTCTAAGTGTGACCTTGGTATATAAGTACATAGGTAGTTTTATAGCAATCCAAAAAGACTGCAAGAGTATTTTCATTCACACACTTCTGACATACACTGCATCAAGCTGCAAGTCAAGAAGGACAATAACTCCTCCCAAAATTAAGCAAGCACACGAATTTGTCCAAATATAATATATATGTAAAAGATGACCATAATATGAACTAAGTTTAACCACAATCCATTAAAAAAAGACATTAAAAGATGAAAGACAATTGCAAAGGTTCCATCATGCACTGCATTCAACAGTAAGACAAAAATAGTAACTCTGCTCATAAAACAATGGGGTAGCAAAGGGATTTGTTGATACCTGTATATCGTCTGGTCATGACCATAATATTTACCAACTTTAATGTCAATCCATCCTAAACTCTGGGACTAGTTGTGCCAGGTCATTTTTAATGGAATTTTTACAACTGCACAAAGCACCAAATTTATGATAATTTGAATAGTGTACACTTGCACAAAACAATATTTTACAACTGCACATTTTCATTTTACATTGGCACAAATTGACATCATCTGCACACTAAAAAAGTGCCCTGAGTTGTGCTAATCTGATTGTCCTGTATGGATGGACCCGAGTATTACTCTAAAGAGATATAACTAAAACAGTCCATATAAAACATTATTGATTGAGAGAAATTAAACTATATTTGTGTTTATACAACATGTATGCCCCCTCTCCCAACTGCAGTAAAAAGCCAGTCCTAAAAACTCAAAACGTTTGACATAACCCCCTAATGGCATACAAAAATGATATCATGTGCATATGCGTACAGAAATGCCTAACAAGTTTAATTTGTCAGCATTAAGTACTTTTATGTAGAATCATTCTGAGAAGAGTTCCATTAAATAAAAGGAAAAGTATTTTGAAAAATCTAAATTCGGTTGAAAATGTAAAGAAATGCTACAATAACCTGTAAATCGTACCCAGTTGTCCACACATGCATGAAAATATGCCGTATGAATTTTACCAATTCGTCAAAGTCAAGTGGGTTTTGCGTAATCATGCTAAGAAACTTCAAAGGATGGATAAAGAGAAAGAGAGAAACAAATGATGGCATCCCACCCATTGTGAGCAATAGGAGTATAAAAGTGGGTTGCACATTGAATAAGCCCAGGGGGACATTTTCATACCCCAAACAGCCAGTGCACCACTATATTTATCAAATCCCCATATCATGATCAGGCAAATCAAAAAATATGCAAGCAATAAGTTTGGGACTTTTAAGTAAGTTACAAGAAATCAAACAATTAATTATCATGGAGGCAAACAAGTCAAATTTAGTTTCGTTTTATTCATTCACTAGTTACTGTGCTGCATATTTATGTTAGAGAAAGTTTCCCTCCCCACCTCCTGCTTGAAAATTAGCAGATTCCTTCTCAGCATTGTTTTCGTCATACTCCTGAATGCTTTTGGGATTAGAGGGATGGGTCAAGGATTTAACAAATGTGAATCCTTGCCCCCACTGACTCTGGAAAAAGGGGGGACAACATAATGACAAGGGGACCTAGTATGATGATGCAAAATAAAACTAATTCAAACAGAGCAATAGCAAGTATAAAATGTGTATTAAATGCATATATGTTATAAATATTACAGAATAACATTACATACATGTGCTCTGTATATTACAGTATAACACGAAATGCATATTGTGTTCTGTATATTTCAGTATAACATTGACACCAATATCATGTTTTACAAGAACATAATTTCCTTTGCACACTGACCATTACATTATCAAATCGTGCCCAGCAAATTTTGTCACTCCTCTGTCCATTCTTATATCTTAAAAAACACATATTTAATGTGTCACTTCGTTTCAAATCCTGAAATGCCTGTTTGTGAGCTGAATTCAATGTATCTCAGGGGCTGATGTCCTGAAATTAGCAATTCCAAATATGAAGGAATTTTCTTTGACACTTTTTACACATCAATTGCAAAGCGTCTGCTTTATCTCACTTGTCTCCACTCAGGTCAATTTTTTTCCAGTCTGACCTACAATTTTTATTTAGACATTGGAAGGATACCTTTGTTTCAGCACTGCCATCTTTAGCATCGTCTGATTTGAGGATTTGTTTGTTCACTGTTGCTGTGCCTATTGACAGAAAAATATGTGCTCTGACTATTACTACATGTATCAGTGATAAAATAATGAACAAGTCTCGATTTTTAACTGGTTTTGCTATTTTTCACATTGTCCTGCCAAGCTAACCTGAACTTTTAACATCGATAGGCCATTTCGGTCATGTTGCGAAATAGGTCTTTGTCAAATTGACAGAAAAGACAGAGGATGTTCATATTGAAACAAACGTGCTATCCTGGTCTTTCTTAGTAACCAATCAAAACTGAGCACATGACACAGGAAATATGTGAAATATTTCTGAACTACACAAGGACAACATATCCGCTGAAAGTGACAACAAGTGATTTTTACAAGAAACATCTATCAAAATAGCACATTCTTCATTTTAACAAATGCGCTCAATTCTTATTTGCTTGCACGATTTTTCCACAGATAAATCTTAAATTTGGGGGTATTTTCACATTCGCACATCCTAGATGCAATCCTGGATTATCCACGTTGACTCTGGGACATCAGGGGTGTATGACCTTTTGATGCCCCGCGTTCTTGCTTCATGATGAACATATATCTATATATTTTTTGTCCAATATTTCCTTCACTTTTTGGAAGGTTTCCGATTCCCATGAAGGAGGGTGGGATATCACCCCACCATATGTCCCATCTTCATCTGAACTCGTTAGTTCTTGTCCAGCACCTTCATTACTTTGCCTTTGTTTCCACACTCCAAGTTTCTATCTTGTCTAAAGATGTGAGTCTTGTTTTGGATTTCTGTTACATTATAAATAAGAAAAAGAAGTTGCTAGTTAGATATTACTTGACTTAGCTATATATATGTATAACACCAACATAAACAAAAAAGTTCTATCTATTATCATTCCAACCAGGAAACGAGCCCATGATGTATAACAGCATTTATTGCCTAGTCTTGTATACTTACATCCTTATCTACTCAGCCATTGAATAATGTAGAACGTACGATTTTGACACGAATAAAAACTCACTAGAGAGGCAGAATATAATACAAAAGCCCTATATATATATATATATATATATATATATATATATATATATATATATATATATATATATATATATATATATATATAGTAGCCAATGGTAGTCATTCACACCCATATGAGTTTTATTGTTAAGATTTACCTTAACTTTTCAATTGAATTGTTGAAAGATCGGTATTTAATGGTTGTATTGTTTCTCGCTCCAAATTTCCTAGCCCACCCCCACCCCCCGTAATCAGGTTTCTATGTATTTACCAGAAAATGATAGGCTATACATGGCGGTCAGTATAACTGGTGGAGGAATAATCTGGGAAAAACCCTGAAGAACCACTGACCCACGGGAACCTTTTTCTCATGCCTACATTGGCAGAACCCAAGACTCAAAACCATACAAAGGTGAGATAACAGTAATCACTAATGGCGAACGCCTTAGACCACTCATCCACCTGGAGCCACCTAATCAGGTTTAAATATGGAATTTATATATTTGTAACATAACATATATCATACTATTTTCTCAAACTTTATCAATAATTGGGTCATCTACATATAAACATACCACTGAATTTCCTTTGACTATGTTCAGTGATTTTGGACCATTTGTGCTAACACAGTTTTCTTGAAGGAAACTGGTACCAAAGCTACATGCAAGTTTCCGAAATGGAATGAAATTAGTGGACATTCTAAATGCAATCTATATTCTAATTATGTTTTAAGAATTTGTCTCCTGCATATTTACCTCTTTTTGTCAAATTGCCATGCTCAAACCATATCAAGTCCACTGGCATATGCCCCGTGGACTGCATTCTAAAAAATAAATCAAAATTAAGATACAGTATAAGGAACACTACTACTGAAATGCTACTACACAGTCTAAACTACTATTTATAGTAGGTTCAGCATTTTTTAAACATAGCCTTTTCTAAGTTATTACTTTGCGAACAGATTGTCTGCTGCATTCAGAATACATGTATGTCAAATTTTAGTATATTTGACATATTCAGGTTATCCTAGCTAGATTTGATGCTGTACATAATTTTTCATTTTAACCTAATATATTTAATCCCAACTCGCTTGAATGTGAGTGACAGAAGTGATAGAAGCTTCATTCATTATTTAACTGTGTGTACATTTTTAAAGAAAATTATGATATTGATATTTACACATATGCCACATGCATGGTACAGCAATAAGAAACTCTTAAAGATTTCCATCAGACAGGTGAATCCATGTGGGTGGGTGTGCATTTTCTTCTGCATAATAAAACATCACTGCATTCACAGGTGTTGTTTTATTATCACGCCAACAAAATAGCATGTGAAAAGACTAAATAAAATCTTAATCATGATCTGTTTGAGATCATATCCTAACTGACATGTCAAACGTTTTCAGTAATTGCTATTGGCTGATTGTAGGCACCACATACTAATTCTATTGCAAACCACACGTGAATTGCACTTTTATTTCTCAAACTGCACTTGTCAATATATATTGAAAGAAAAACAAAAATGCAACAATGAATCATATAGTGAAAAGTGATCTTGACTCCACAGTAGAATGAGTGAGAATGATACCAAATGCCATAATCTGGCTTTTATAATGTGGAACCAGCCTTTAATTTGTAATCTTTTCTAGTCAGGTTCTGCACTGACTGAGTAGTATATAGGGTTGAACCAGTACACCTGTGCCACGTATCGATAAAATTAACGATATGATTCATATCGGTTATCAGTTTAAAGAATAAGAAGAAATGACTAATAAATATTCATGACTGCTGAAGATTAAAATAACTTATAAAAGTTAGATATTGTTTTGTATCGATTCTTCGCCTCTTGTATTGATACATCAAAAGTATCAATGCAGGGATATAATCGTGTCACCCAATGTAGTATACACACGCTGCAAGTACAAGGACAATGGTGCTAAATGCAGATATCCTTTGTGCAGGCAATGATGTCCTAAGCTTCAGAAACTGATTGTGATTAGAGTTTGTCGGAAAAGGTCACGAGTTGATGAGAAAAATAATATCATGTAGTTACTCTACAACTGACACCTTTATTAAATCGGACCTGAGACAGAAATTAATTTTTACTGGGAGCATTTGATATTAAAACCAATAACATTAGCTCTGAGGAGCTACTAATCTGGCAAGAAATGAAGCAGATACAGAGACAGGAACAGGGGTGCTTTAGAAAAAAATATACATCTATATCACACAGAGACATTTCCATACACATGTACATAAATACATACATTTTTAAAGAAAGATTTAAACAGACATTAAAACATAATATGCAAAAAGAATACATACACAGCTTTCTCATTATCAACCGGCCACCAGCTAAATTAATGTACTCTTTTACTTGCTTATTTTTTTACAAAGTACATGGCTCTTTTGTCGACTACAAATGAGAACTTTGCTATTGGAAAGTCAGTTTGCTGTCCAAGAGGAAACATATTTGTATTGCTTATGGCGAACATTGTTAGAGAATAATCCGATATGGTGTTGAAATCCAAAAGTGAACATTCCATATGAAAACGCTAAAAATAAAAAATAAATACAGAATGATAGTTGGTGAAGAGAAAAGGAGTAGAGGTGGGTTTAAAATTACATTATAATAATAATGCCCGTCTATGTTCTCTCGAAATGTATCATATTTTCATGTTAATTACGGCATATAATGGAATTTTACAATTTACAATATATATATATATATATATATATATATATATATATATATATATATATATATATATATATATATATATATATATATATATAGATATATATATATATATATATATATATATATATATATATATATATATATATATATATATATATATATATATATATATATATATATATATATATATATATATATATATATATATATATATATATATATATGATAATTTATATTCAAACCTTTCGTTCAATAGTTACAGCAACAATTATATGCCTCAATATATTATCTCATCCCGTCCAAATCCACATCGGACTACGATGAATCAACTGACAACTGAGTCTTGCTCGTGAATAACTTGTTGCCCTTCCAGTTGCAGCTTCTGGTCTTTTGTTTTCAATATCAACGTCCGATAGCTGATACTGGCTCATGTAAAGATGCAAATCGTCGTCGCTCAGATCATGAGACAATCTGCTTTTATGGCGAGGCTGTTTGAAATGGTGGTTGAAATCTGCGCCAAATACCGTACTAATTACACGAGGAGAATTGATTGGCTGGATTACAATCATGTGTTGCGGATGCTGCGCTACGCATGAGCTAGATATCGCCTCGCTGCTGCTCAGTTACGATAGAGTCAATGATGAAATACTCTACACCAGAATCACGTGTATTCGCATCGTTACGAATGTTTGTTTACAACGTTGTTGCCAAAACAAAAACAGAAGTCAGTTCAACATTCAAATGTTGCGTACAACTTGGCCAGGTACCCGGACATTATGTATCCTTATCAAAATATAATCTTTCGCAAGTTTCGAGGGGTGGTGTGATAGTGAGAGAATGCTGGCTGATTAAGCACAAATTACGGGCTTTTTCGGATCTAATGCCATTCTGATTCGGATAAGTTCAAATATTACCTGGTTTAATAATGGATTTAAAAGTGATATTTACATTTGTTTAAAATATATTTCTCATCATTTTCCAGTTATCCTGTCCGTTTAGTACGTACGCATGGAGTTGGAAGGTGGTTAACACAGATGCGTACGCTTGCGTAAAGAGGTGGGTCTACTAATGATGTACGCATAGGAAACGTGGGTGTGTGTGTGAAACATCAATAAAAATTTGTCACATACGTAACCTTTTCGACTGCAGTCAGCATTTGAATTTTAGCGGCTACTAGACAAACTTTATAAAGTTGCGTTGTTTATTTCTTTGATGCAGCCAGACATTCAACGTCGGTGGAGTATGTTTTATCAAAGACATTAATATTATTAATCCTTGATCGTTTCTGTGTAGATTAAATGTTGGTCATTCTATAGAATTGGGGGCTCAAGCGTACATATGCAGGTGGGGGGGTGGGGTGCAACAGAGTATGCATGTGCACGTACTAAATGGATGGCCCCTTATTGCAATTTTTTTAAAAGTAGTTTGATGTAAAATGTACCTTTATATTACATAAAACTTATATAATCAAAAAAGAGCACCGTTATTTTCAAAAGCTGACTTTATAATGTTTTATTTAATTGCATGCTCACTATTATATAAAATGACTTGGCAAAAGCTGTTTGATTAATGCCCCTTTAATTAAAGCACTACTGATGTAATTTTCCAGTTTAATTAATTAATACCCTTCTCAAATAAAAAATATAATGCTGACTTGAAATAACTTTGCGACGTTTGCTTACATGGAAGTGTTATTGTATTATTTGTGTTCAATATGATAAAATATATCGTTCAGAGTTGATACTAATAATAAGGAACCTTTTTATATATGTTGTTATCAGACATTCTGCAGAAAACTTGTGTTCCATTTAAATAAACTTCAATAAGTATGCCATTCCAGTTCCGAAAAATTACTCCCAACAAATTAATATAATAAACGATGACAAGATGAGAGCTCAGTTATTTTGAGTAGATAAATGAACGTCAGTTATAGTAGAAGCATATAATGTACGGTAGACGATGCTTGACGCTGAAATACCTGTACAAATCTGCCATTTTGCAAGTCATTGTGGGTAAAATTCAGAAATGCTTTACATGTTTGACTGGTATTATGTTATCCTTTCTTAAAACATTGAAGTGCTGTAAGGGGTATAAGACAACATTTTAACTTTACACTACAATCACACACAATGCCTTGCAGAAAATTACCAGTGACTTGCAGCAATGGCGGATTTGTACAGAAATTTCAGTGCCTGTTGCCATGTGTTATAAATTCTAAACGAAATTGACCGTTGATTAGCAGCTCAAAATATATCAAGTTGTATAGTTATAGTTTAATGGAAGTATTCATAAACCTTGCATGGCATACACACTTGACTGTGTTGTAGACCTTTGGGAAAGTAAAAATATTGACTAGCAACTGCTGCAGATCCTTCATCCTGCTGTTTATAAAATTTAACCAACATAAGTTTCATTTTCTTAGACATAATTAGCATTCATTGTAAATTTATGAAAATATATCGTTTAACCGCTTTTCTCATATAGGGATGAATGCACAGGAGAGCATTCCGCTTGAAAACAAGCACATAAAGATAAGTGCATTTGCAGTCAAATCAAGAAGTAAAAGAAGATGACTGTTAAAGAAGAAACTCTTTGACCAGCAGATTAGTGAACTAAAATCAGCATCCATTTCAAACTTTACACCACCACAGAATGAGGTTAAATATAAATCTAGATGTGAACTGTCAACAACAGATCGTGGTTCACAGACTTGTAATGTGGACAATACAACCTGTTCTGTCACAGATGAAATAGAGCAGGATCCACATGTGATTAGCTTGCGAAAATGGCAGAAAGATAGAAAAGATGTCCGAAAATACAGTGGTATTGGAGTAATTGGAAAATCGGTATGCAGTACAGATCATGAAGATCTGGCATTTTCATTATGTGAGATATTTGAAAGGCTATACGGTGAAGACAGAGTAACACCTAACATGCATATGCATGCCTACTTCGATCAGTGTAGTAATGGTTTTGGACCCATATATTCCTTTTGGTTATTCAGTTTTGAGAGAGATAAACGGTGTTTTGGGCTCAGTGTCAACAAAAAGAAGAAATATTGAAATTCAGTTAATGAGACAAATCATCACAAACTTGCAAAAAGTGGATATTCGTTGCAATTAGAATACATTGAATAACTTTGGATCATAATTTAATAAACAGTTTGGCTTAGACGAGTCACTAGATTGTATAACTCTAAATGAAATGGGTCGAAAACCAGTTTTTGAATATATACAAATGTCGTCAAGGAATGTATAGTTTCAGAATGCAGATTGGAGATTAAATGATGGAATTGTCTATCCCTCTAGTAAGATTATGGCATTGACTGAGGAGGAAGTTAGGTATCTATTAATATTGTATGGTGTACTGTATCCGAACAGTGTGATTTCTGCAGAGTCTATGTGCAGTTCATACAGATCTCTTAGACAGCTATCGATATATGGTAGTATATTAGGTACTAAACATGGAAATAGTTATAGATCATCAATGATACTGGCTCATTGGTCTATTTGTGTCAAACCATGAGAATGTATTACTTTCATGGAACTGGTACACACACAAATATTCTGTGAAACTATGCACATGTATGACTTATATGAAGCTGGTACACACTGAACTTGTGTGAAACTATGCACATGTATAACTTACATTAAGCTGGTACACACACAGCTTGTCTGGAACCATGCACGTGTGTAACTTACATGAAGCTGGTACACATAAAGCTTGTGTGAAACCATGCACGTGTATAACTTACATGAAGCTGGTTCACACATAACGTGTGTGAAATCATGCACATGTATGACTTACATGAAGCTGGTAAACACAAATCTTGTGTGCACATGTATGACTTACATGACGCTGGTGCACACAGAACTTTTATGAAACCACGCACGTGTATAACTTGCGTGAAACTATGCACATGCATGACTTACATGAAGCTGGTACACACAGAACTTGTGTGAAACCATGCACGTATGTAACTTGCATGAAGTTGGTACACAAACTTCTGTGAAACTGTGCACATTTATTGCTTACATGGCACATGTCGATGGGCCGATCATTGATCATAATAAAAAATTAGTTGATAACAATGAAAAACTAAGCCCTCTAACTCAAAATAAATGTTCATTTAATCGGAAACTAGACTTTAAAAAAATTAGAATATTTTTCAGAAGCCAGTTATTCACTTAATTTGCCATTTTTTTATAAGCTAACATTTTCTGAACAGTTGTATATTTGTGTTATGTCAAGCAATGATACTTGATAATTTTCTTTCGTTTGTTTGACACATTCTTGAATGAATTCATATCTGTTAGACATGTATCGATATATGGTAGTATATTGGGTACTAAATATGGAAGGAGTTATAGATCATCAATGATACTGGCTCATTGGTCGGATGGAGACGGTAAGATTGCTAGTTGTAAAACGGTTGATTTGACCCCACGGCCAGGTCAGATTGAAAAACTTTTGTTACACAATCTGTTTTTAGATGGGAAAATTAGTTTGCATTTAATAGCAAACGTTATTTGGTTTGCAGAATTAAATCAGTCACTTAAAAATATATATTGGAAGCAGTTGAAGTTTGGAGAAGTGATACATTTGAAGGAGCGAAACCAGCAATATTTATACATGTGCAGAGAATTAAGTAAAAGGTTTGTATGCATACAAAAGAATCAAAAACAAGAAAGTCATAATTGTCTGTGCTCGTGATATATGTATATTGTGTAAGATAAAGGGATATTTAGGTTAACAGGACATTATTACCATTGATATGCTTAATGGACTAGTGGTCAGTTTCTAAGTGTTTACAGTTTTTCTTTTAATTCTTTCCACTGTGATGTACATGATTAAACATGTATGACTTTAGTATTCAGGTCCTGATTAAATAAACGAAGCATTATTCAGCTGTACATTTGCTGATGTAGATGATACGCTTATTGTTGGCTTCTTAAAGGCAAATTGTGCTTTTGATGTCCACTTTTGATGGAAATACATTTGTATCTGGTTTTTAAATAAATAAAGCCATTGAACAGTTAATTTAAATGTTAGTTGTTACAAGTGAATTCTTTTCAAATTGCGCCCACACAATATCTGTGTGAAACCATGTGCATGCATTACTTTTATGAAATTGGTACACACACACAGCTTGTGTGAAACCATGCACATGTATAACTTACAAGAAGCTGGTACACACAGAACCTGTGTCTTTACAAGTCTTTGGTATGACTTGGCCGGGGATCAAGCCCACGACCTCCCGTACAGTTTATTTAGTAATCATGTAAAGAGCACTGATCTATATAGTTTCGTCAATTTCCTGCTACATTGTTTCTGTATAATCTAAATGAGCACTGAAATTATGCCTACCAGTGTATAAAGGCTCTAGATTGTCTTAAAGGATGATCAAACGTCCACGTATGTTGGACTTTCCTCATCCAAAAGTACATACTGACATATAATGAGTCAAATGGTAGCTAAAGGCGAAACTGGCAGCACGCCCCATTATATCGTATATTGATGATTTCGTATTTATATTCGTGACGACTGAGTACTATATACTATCGAAGCCGATTGGATGTGAATGTTATACATCAGATGAAAAGTATTCTCTTAGAAGCAAAGCAGATTAAAACACAGTTATTGAGCAGTGGATCCTGCGGCTGAATGTGATTGTACTACTTCACTCTTAGCTCTAACGCTTGATTATTCCCTCACTTTGCACCATACCATAATCTCTATCGCAAATGGATCACATATGCCCTCCATTACGTATCAACTTATATGTTGGTTGGTCAGCGGACTACAGTAGAAGGAGAGAATAACGTTTCTGCATAAATATGTTGATCTTATGAAGATAATGAATATTATATTTAAAAAAGCAAGTCATTAATTGTTTTCAGTAATGTAGTTGTTGCTGTTGATGTAGGGTTTAACGCTATTTTTCAGCACACGATTGGCTAAACATGGCGGCCAGTATTAATGGTGGATGAAGAACCCGGGAAATCACCGGAAGAACCACCCACCCACGAGAAACTACTGGCAAGCTTTCTCACATACCCACATTGACCAAGTCCAAGACTCGAACCTACGCGGACAGAGGTGAGATGGCAGTGATCCTTAACGGATAGCGCTTTAGACCACTTGGCCACTCGGGGCCCCCGATTTCAGTAATCTTTCTGCCGACCGATATAAAATTAACTGGGCAATGACTTATCGGATTATATATATATATATATATATATATATATATATATATATATATATATATATATATATATATATATATATATATATATATATAGATATATATATACTTTGTATAAATGATATACCTCGCGATGTATACCTTTTTGTTGTAAGGAAACAAGGCCTGCGTTATTTACTTTTAATGAAAAATGTATAAAGCGAGTGCCATATCATTGATACAGGGCACATACTATACATATATTTTATTTGTATCACATACAAATACACAAATTTGCAGGTTGAATAGAGTTACGTTATGCTCCGTGAAAATGTGCATTGACAGTGTGTCAGCTACAAAATGTAGTTCCTGTTGTTCACAATCACATATGCAAATAAATAAGCTGATTGTTTTTTTTTTCTTGAAGTTTCTATTTTCTATTTGTATTCACATTTATTAAATCAATATAAGATACAATCATAATTTAAACATGAAATAGGGCTTTTATGAAGAACGTTGTGCACTACAAACACGGTTAGCTTGTACACTGACGCTCGTATCTCAATCATTTACGTGCTGACCTATGGCAATTAGAGTGGAATAGAAACTAAGCGAAATGACAAATTAATTAAAATATGTTAATATATTTAAAGTTAATCTAAGTCATTATTCTGCTTTAATTATTATTTCTAAACACTATTCAAGTGTTTCTCTTTCTCACTCTCTATTTCTCTCCCTATCTCGCTCTCTCTGTCTATGTCTCTCTCTCTCCAACTCTCTCTCTCTCTATCTCTCTCTCTCTCTCTCTCTCTCTCTCTCTCTCTCCCTATATATATATATATATATATATATATATATATATATATATATATATATATATATATATATATATATATATATATATATATATCGCTCTATCCCTTTGGACGGTTCAAGTAAACTTTGCCATCATGTATAGGTCCATGGACATCATCGTCTGACATTAGCAAGAATCCCCAACGCTCATGTTTGCATAGATTTGCTCACGCATCTAGCTACAATAATCTAGAGAGAGTGGGAACGAGCGTTTGGATATTTTTATATGTAAGAGTAAACATTCGAATTTTAGAACATATAGTAGGTTTACGATACAACAGTATGTGTGCCTTCTAACTGACACATTTAACATATAGGCCTAGTTTCCACTGGTATTGCAACTATGTGTCATTGATATTATGAACAAATGTATAAATCCCTTGAAAAGCATAACTACACCGTCACGACGAACCAGATTACTATAGGCTGCTAGATAAAAGTTCAGTTGTAATGTTTCGTTCCAGCACAATATGTTTTTCTCTCTCACTCCAGATTGTGGCTTATGTTGTCCCTTACTCATGTGAGGGGAGAGGGTAATGGAAAAGGAGAGGATTCCTATGAAATTGTGTACAAATTTTTAATTTCGTTTAGAAAATAGGAACTAATAAATACCTTTTGTCGTTATTTTCATAGGTCATCTATGATTAATGAATTGTTAGAAAGTGATCGTTGATCCTCAGGCCTGCAGTTGAAGGAATATTTATATATTCGTATTACTGCGCCATGGGCGGATCAGAATTTGATATACCAATAGTACTGGTATATCAATTCACTCTATACCAGCATATTAAACATTCAATGTTATTTGTTATGCATATTGTATAAACATACATACATACATATACCGCTCCGGTGGCCTAGTGGTTAGAGCGTCCGCCTTGGATGCGGGAGGTCGTGGGTTCGATCCCCGGCCGAGTCATACCAAAGACTTACAAAAACGGTACTAACAGCTGCCTCACTTGGCGCTCAGCATTAAGAGGTTAGTGTCAGGACTGGTCGGCCCGGTGTCAGGATAATGTGACTGGGTGGGACATCATGCTACATGTCTGCGGCATGATGCCCCAGTGCTAGATATCACTGTAAACTGCCACATTGCAGACATCGTAGCGATATGACTGAAAAATTGTTAAATCTACGTTAAAAATCCAAATCACAACAACAACAACTACATATATATGTATGTATGTATGTATGTATGTATGTATATTCGATATAAATAGAGAGATACTAGGGATCAAATTTTAAGACACGAACTTAAAATTAGACAACATCTGCATTAATTTGTTCATGTGAGGTCATTGTTTTTTAGTTCAATGCCATTACATATTAAAGTAAGAACAAACACATTCAGTATATCATGCGTCGCTCAGTGGTGACAGTGATCAAGACATTATTGTCAGAAGTTGTGCGACTTATAACATATTGCAAGAACTAGCGAAACCAACAAGTTATCGTAGATTGAAAATATTGATTTATTTCCCTACGGACACATGTGGAAGAATGAAAAAAGCGATGAACGAAACTCTAAAATCTTAAATCAAGTCCAATAAAGTTCAGTAATCCGAGTGAGTGCAAATGTTATTCTAAATAATAATAATGTGCTGATCTGCGAAAAGTACATAACGAATCACAATTTTATAATCCCAAAATGTGTTCTAATGAATTTACGGTAGCTATAATACAGCTATAAATGCAAATATTATATAGATGAATTCATCGTAATTCCATAAAGCAGTAATATATTCACAATCTTCAAATGAATGTTAGTGCACTATTTGTCCAACGAATGATCAAACTAAACAAGTTGTGTTTCATTCAACGAATATTTCATTCAATATTCGTAATGATATTAAGAGTCTCTCATTCTAAATAATAATCTTACATACATAGATAATACGCAACTACTGAAACAAAGTACGGTTCAATAGCTCATTTTCAAGTGCCAAATTGTAACTTGTATTGTATTTTAAAGTTGAATGCATCGATCATTAACATTGTATCACATTTAAGCCACAAAAGTCTTTGTGAAGGGTCACTTCGACCTTTTGTCGGTTGTCACCTCATGTCAGTGTTAATATTGAAAGCTTAACTTATATGACTCTTTGTTATTTGACCAGGGAATTGCAACGCTGTCCGGAAAAAGTAAACACTTGAGCTACGAACCATGACCGTTTAGTCTGAACCAATGTCAAATTAGCATTTATTACTTAGGCCGTCCAACATCTGACGGAAGAAACGATTATCTTGGGAATAGTTAGGAACCGCTGCGTACCATTGGTGTGACACATTAAGGCGTACACTTTAAAAGCAATATGAATTAAAATTGACGACCTGAGTATTAAGTAATTAGTCCGAAACGAGGGTGGACAGAACTAACGTATCCTAATGGGAGACACAGAGGAATTGTACCACGGTAAACTTCTTAAACGCTATCGTGAAAGGGGAAAACAAACTCTCTAGGTTTCAACAGTTGTGACTGAAGACCTCGAAGAAAACGGAGGAGTGGCGGAAGTATTTCCTAGTTGTCCTTTGACGAGGGATGAAACCTACGTCGACATTGTTCTTGACGTAACGTAAACGTCAGAACAACGTTAATAGGTGGGAGGCGCTCCATAACTACTCAAGTGTCTCAACAGAAAGAGCAGGCATGATGGTTTAGAAGTGTTCAGTTTGAATATATATATACATATATATATATATATATATATATATATATATATATATATATATATATATAGAGAGAGAGAGAGAGAGAGAGAGAGAGAGAGAGAGACAGAGAGACAGAGAGAGAGAGAAAGAAAGAGAGAAAGAGATAGATATACATGTTTTTTTAAAGTATTGCTTTGATACGAGCATGCCCAGAACTAATAAACAATTTATTAGTAACTAGTTTTAATACATTGGATGCACAGCGAATAGTGAATATGAGGGCGACCTCTTTGCTTGGTTGAACCTGAATGTAAAATAAAGGTTACCTGCACCTGAGGGTAAACGTTTTTATAAAGTATATAATGTCTGGTCTATGCAAAGTCGGCTATCTGCTGTTAGAACTGATTGACGGTATACCATTTTTCACAAGTTATCTACAACAATCAAAATAGTACTAGGTATCATTTAGTAGGTATATTTTGTCAGCATGCACTTCTAGATTCTGATTTTTTTTATCCATAACTAACCCCGTGTTCTGAGGTTTAAACTTGCTCGTTAGATATCATAATTACATCGACGCCTAGCAGGTCTTGAATCAGAATCCTGCAATTATTATTTCTTTGAGACAATACACATCATATATTTATTTGATACCTAACAAGAAAACACACATTGGTAATTGTGCATATGCAATAGCAATTGTTCAATTGTGATCTTTCTTATACTTACATAAATATAACTGTTATTCTGTGATGCTATTTGCAAGGAAACGCGAATGGAAAAAGATTGCTAAATGGGTACTAGAAAGATGTCAAATTGAGAATAAATGTTATAATGATGTACTGAATAATAAGTAAATAAATATGTATAAATATGTGGAACGACTATATCTTGTTTGCTTGTCTAAGAACATGCGCGAGCTTGACACTTTTAGTTATGTTGCTTTAATTAGGTGACTAACACATATTATAAATGTTTATTATACAGAAAATATTAACTTCATCTATCTATCTATCTATCTATCTATCTATCTATCTATCTATCTATCTATCTATATATATATATATATATATATATATATATATATATATATATATATATATATATATATATATATATATATATATATATATATATATATATATGTATGGTTCAACGATTATTTACCTCACGATTATTCTCCAGCACAAAATGTCTTCGTATTTATTCAAAATCCTAGAACACTAATTCAATTTAGGAACGAATTAATATATTTATGTATTATTTAACATATATGTTAAAACGATAAGGTTATATATTCAATACAATTAGTTAAATTCTGGTTCCTTTTCGACAACAAATCAAGGTAACTTGGCAATTTAGCCATACAATTCACCTTATGTGATGTCACAGGGAAAGAATAATCAATTGGACGATCGCTATGTAAGAAATAGACTACAAAATTCAATGGCATATACCATTTGTGTTTTGAAAATTGATTTTATGTTCACGTTCAATGACTATATCTCGTTTATTGCCTCAGATATGGAGGATAAGATGTGAAAGAAATGGCTTGATATGTCATATTAACGAATATTGGAAACTAATATAGATTATTGAGACTTTATGGCCTAAAAATATGTTACAGTACTAAGAAAACGATGGTTACCCACCACGCTTGATCATAGTCAACAAAGATATATTTCCATAAATACAAAGTGGAAATTGTATAGAATGTACAATGTGAATTAAATCTAACATAGTCCTTAACGTTCAATCACATGTTCAAAAATAGTGTATTTCGAATGAAAAACAATCTTAATAGTTTTACTCTACCAGTAGGTAGGAATAGTCTTGATGTGCTAAACGTTTTGATGTATCATTTTTATGTAATCCCAGATGTTAATGAATGAATTCACGATAGTTCCGAAATAGTTATTTATTCCGAAATTATGAATGCGCACTTTGTAATTCCAAAGAGTACATTAAATACATTAATCATCTTTAAAAAGCTGAAAAGCAAATTATATTGATTCACTAAATTATGTATGAAGATAGGGAATGAGCAATTTTGAAGTAATCTGCATTTATATTAAACGCTACGACAAAATAACATAGCCCGGTGATGTCGGTTTTCCAACAAATTCCTAAACAAACGTTCCTAATTAATCTTGACCTACATTTCAACATCTGTAAACATTTTGTTTTTAGTGCATAATGATCTTAATATATAGTCTAACCATCATGCACAAATATTAGGAACGTAATATACTGTTTACAAAACAACAAAACAGTTGGCATGTAGGTAAAACTCCGGCACTATTTGATGGTCGAAAGTGAATTTTTACAATACAAATTCAATGTAGATGCTATGCAGATTTTAGCTGGTGTAATATATTCATATTTCACCCAACATTGTCCACACACTGGAAGCTATTATTTTAACATAGCATGTTTTAAAGACCAGATAAAGTAACCGAACCTACTGATCTATATATTCTCGGATTGAAATTTATTATTGAGAAAGTTCGTTCCTGCCACTGTTAAGAACTGTTATGACTGATAGATTACGGATAACATTTCACAAGTCTTGTCCGAATCAATGCAATATCTGTTGCGAATATGGTATTCATTCTTTATAAATGGTCATGTTAATTATATATTATGAGTATCGTTGTATGCTGTAACTATTAGAAAGGTCTTAGGGAGTAATGTATGTGTACTGTGTGTACTGTACAAATACAGCTAAGTGAGTAGGAACGTGCCTTGAAGGGCAGTGTTGCTTATTATTCAAATTGCTTAAATGTTAACGAGATAAACAATGGAAAAGACAAATGAGTTGCATAGCATCATTTCACTTTATTTGCACCTGATATGTGAAAAGTGAAAATATCGGTTTTATACAGCCCATTTTGCTATTAGAATTTTGATTTCCTTTTATGTACTATCTTTTATTGTGATGGTCAAACAAGTGATCAAATCAACAGTGTTAAATACCAAATAAAACGCATGCAATATGATAATAATCTGAGTAATAGCGTAAATCCAAGAAATTACATTGATGGAAATGAAAATATCTTTAAAATGGGATGGCATGTTACAGCTATACCATCTTCACGAGATTATGTCACGTTAGACTATATTCACTATCACGATTTTTCATAGGACGATAAATTAGATCCACGGGATCTGACATAATTCAATCATGTTCAACTTTTGTAAACTCTGGATTTTTATCAGCAACGTTATAAATGATGGATAATTCATGTGTACTTGACCAAGGTTTGCTATAACGAAGAGTAGATTATTTTATTCTCACACACGAGAAAATCATAACTTTTGCAATGAGAATTTTGAGAGGAAGTCTTCAAAAAGTGTTCGCATCTGATGTTGTAGGCCTGTCCTCACGCAGTCGAGGAATTTGATACCGATTTATATCTTACACCTAAGGGAGAACATATGCCTCTCCCAATACTATTGGCAAATGATGTACCTTCAGATCACTCCAATACCGCGCAGAATGCACAGTTGGACTCCAACATGAGGTAGTTACTCACTAACCAAAATACGTGCAGGGATGGAAATGCAGTGTTTGTTATATCAAACAATGATGATTCTAAAAGTACATTAAATAACAAAGACAACATGTGTCAGTCAACATAAACTATCAAAACATCTACTGTGGATTCCTCTTGGTATTTAACAGCTCTCGGTTTGGTGAAATCTGTTTGAAATATATGTACTTCATGTTGTAAGTTTTTATTGCAGCTAATGTGATTATAAAGGAGAACATGCTAATCTTAAATGTGGAATTGCAATATGCTTTTTAATTTGTCATAAATGAGCGGACCATTAGACCAAACTAATAATTTTAATAAACTCTTCTTTTGACAAAGTCAGAAGTAGCAATTGGAATATGTCAGGAATAAACACTGAGACTGCTTTGGCGATAAATACATTGTTATAGTGCCTGAGTAAAAATGACGCCGTCAGTTTATACTTTGAAATTTGAGATAGGAATATGATTTTATCCAATTTATTTTGGGTCTGCTCATAAAGACACATTCGAGTAAACATGCGAGATCCAAAAATTGAATATATTGCGATACGCTTCACAGTCTTGATTTAATTTGCCCTTTACTGATACATATTTGCATATGCTCTCATAACAGATATACTTTCATTCCAATCGATACAATGGCAAGTATAATTACTAATACATTTATGTTAATCCATTCTATCTGAATGTGTCATTAAATTGATTTGTTCTACCTTTTGACTCCGTAACATATGCATTCATTGTATCTGCTACTCTCATTAAGAACGCACGTGCTGTTACAGATGCTGATATGGCTGACACTTTAAACGTATATGAAAGTGCAACAAAAAACATTAACGATGGATTATGATTGATACATGCCCATCTACAACAGAGGAAACAAATATATATATGTATTAGTATCACTGTCATAAGGAAGCAAATCAGGGCCAAGACAATGCGATGTATGCCCGCAAATACTTGCAGCATATACATTTTAAAATTATATTGCTCATCTGTATGCTTGTATACACATTCATTGATCCAAGATACTCATAAGCTACTTGAGCTTGAGCTTGAGAAACAAATGCAATGACAACGTCCATTGAGAATTCATCCATGTTGTGTGATTTTACTTCAGCTTGCATGATACATGTCATGTATCCTATTTATAAAGTCCATTTGATTCCATTACAACACTACTTGATCAGGTTGTATCAGTAATAACTTGTATATATAGTTTCAATGCCATTAATAGTGGGATACACAACTGTCCTAGCTTTAAAGTCAACGGCGCATTTCAGTAATTGTTATCTTTCCTTACCTGTCTTTTAATTCGACTACCCTCTGCTATTATAATTTGTATCTGCAAATGCCAGGTCATACATATTGACAGTATAGGATTTCCTGAACATGGCTGGTTCCTGGCAAATATTCAACATATTTCCATTCACGGAACACAGAAATTCACATGTTTACTTAAATGTTTCATTTTCATCTAATTTATTACGTAACCTGGCTAGTCGTAGGAGCGCCACTGATGAGTTTGCGTCAATCTATCTCAATTTTGGGCTGTACTATGCTGCTATTTAGAACTTGGTAAAGCCCATCTTGTTCACTCTTCGATATGATCGCCCGATCTCGTCTTACGTCTGCCTCGTTTTCTCTTTTCTCACAGTTTGCTCTATATGATTGTCTTTCACAGGCAAAGTGAGCGTGAGACGTGACGATACAGTCTTAATTTGCGTTTTGTTTCGGTGGTAAGTAGATATTCATATGGTTCAATTGCACCTTTGATTCTAATACGCACATCCTCATTAGAAACAAAGTCTCAAGCACAGTATTCTTTCTAGTTTTGCTAGTGATACCCATATTTCACATGCATGACAGAACATGGGCAACGAGAGAGAGTGAGAGGTCATAAGTTTAATCGTTGACCAAATCGTGATGGTATCCTTTGTAGCAGGCTTCATCCTGCCAATAATAGTTTGTTGTCTGAGTTATCCTGGAAAGAACCTAATGTTTTGAAACTGATATCTTTTCCCAGCTTCTGTAAGTCGCGCTTATGTCAGTGTGTGTGCGTCTTGGGTTGTTTGCTATTATCTTGGTCTTTTCAATGCTGATCACCATCCCATACATTATTGATGCTTGGTTGAGATTGGTCACTAAATCCTAATGTACTTGTTCATACCCTTTTACGGAAATCCATATCACCAGCGACTCGCATTTTTGTCTTTTTTCTGACTACAACACATACGTTTCCCTCATTGCCTTTCAAAGTACCGGACATCGTCCTTTCCAGGCACAAGACGAAGAGAATGGATGAGAGAAGGCACCCTGTCTAACTTCAACTGTGGTTCTGAATTAGTCTTTTTATGTTACCATTGACAATGACCGTGCTAGTCGCCTTACGATATTGGTTTGATATGGTGTCAATTAGTTTGGAGTTTATATTGTATATCTGCATGGTGGTCCGCAAAGCTACATGTCATACTTTGTCGAATGCCTTCTTGAAATCAATGAAGTTATGATAAAGTCCTGTTGATGTGTAGGCATCTATCAGGGATGTTTGTATTACTTCAACACGGCCTGCAGGCATACTGTTAACCCGGGCAAACATTCCTTTGTTGGTAAACTGTCTGATAACAAATAAAACAATATTTATAAAGACAATGTAGGAACAAAATATATTAAACTTTCGGGGAAAGTGGCACTGATCATTGAGTAAATCAACCAGTTCAAGAAAATTCAAGGAGGGATTATACTTTAAGTGACATTCAGGCACCAAAACTAGCAACGGGTTGCATTAAGAAACAAAGGTAACTAAAAAAAATTTTAAACAAGAAATAAAGACAAACTATCAACAATGGGATTCCCTCTATATTAAATAATTCGTAGACTATCTGAATTCAGTGAACCATAAATGCTCTGCTTATTTAATGCACACTGTTCTGATTATTTTCTTTTTCAATTTTCTTTTGGAATTAAAATATGTATCATTGTTTCATTCTCCATTTGTGAAGATCAAACTAGTAAACTGATAATGTACTTGCAAAATGAAGTAAAGTGAAATACAGTCTATCTTGTGAGTTATGTTTATCTTTTTGCTATACCATTTGCAATGGCATGAAGAAGACAAAAAGCATGAAAAGAAGGGGCGCCTATGTGATATTGAAGCATGTGTCTACACTGAACTGAAATCCTGACAATTTTTCCCAATTATATATTTCATTTAGATAACTGACTAATCATGAAATTTAAGATTCCAAACCGTCATGCTATATTCATTTGTATTTAGGTTTCGATGAATATCCTTGAGGAGAGTAGTCAGCGGATGACAGTTAGCGAGTTCACATCATTAATGTAAATGGATCTCAGTATATTTATACTCAACCATTTAAGAAATATGATGAACATCCTATCAAACATACATTCTCCAGGGTTCTTAAATTCTCGTGCCAATCAGATACAAGATAATCTAATAAAAATATATATTCTCACGCAAAATGCAAATCAAACAACAATTGTATGAATTCAACCTTTAAGCATTTACTTTAAATTTAGATCAGGGATTATTGTTAGGAAGCTTAGCCAGTTATATATAATATCACCTTTGTTAGGTGCTAAAATAGTGATCATAAAAAAGACATTATATATCTTGATGGTAAAAATGACTATTTACCAGGTTTGATTAGAAATGAACAATCATAACTACAGACGATACAGTGTTAATGCTACGTTGGGGCCACATTACCTTAATGTTATGCATGGGTCTTGCTCATAGTTGCACTAATCCAATATATTGATAATATAATCCCATTTGTCAAGTTTGATCAGAATTGTATCGGTCTATCTTAATCCGAATTAATGTATTGGTGTATTGAACAGTTTATAATACATGTTGGTGTACAATAAAAATACGACCGACATTGCATAGTGTTGTTATCAAGTGATATCAGGTACTACTTATTTTACTTTTAGATGTCGTAATATATTGTACATATAAATTTTGTATTCATGTAGTATACCTTAAGGTTTTCTGACGAAAAGTAACTCTGTTCTGTGTTACTAGGATCGGTAACATTGATAGTTTCTGGTAATGCGTTTCAAAGTTGCGTCTTTTCCCAACAGGTTCGTTTGTGTAAATAATGTTATGTATAATATTAATGTATGAATATATGCCTAATTGTTGTACCCTGGTATTCTAAGGTTTCGTCCACACATTCACGAACAGAAAACCATATAAATATGATTCATATTTGTACTAGGGTATTCTATGATTTATTTCACGCCTACACAAACATACCAGCATATTATTATAAATATGTCTACAGGCAGGCCACTGCTTTTAACGGAACTGAGTTTATTGTTGTACGAGCTGTCAAACCACACAACTTTGTCATTACGTACCCTTGGAATAGATTCCCCAAGCCTCTTCGGCCGCTCCTGAGGCAATACAACCTATCCAAAGATACCTTTGATATATTACAAATTGCTTACCATGCAACACTGGATCCATCCCGAAAGTCTTTTACCAAGCGGATTTAGAATCATTCCCAAACTTCATTTACCATGCCAAGTTTGGATCAACAACAATATCCATTCTCGAGCAAACATGTAAATGATCAAAATATATCTTAAAAAGCAGAACAGGCATCATCCTATAAATGTCTTAACCAGTCTTGTTGGGATTAATCCCAAACGTCATTTACCTGGAAACCTTGGGACTGGTCTAGTCAATTACCTATCAAAAACTTGGGATCAATCCCCAAAATAGCTGTTCAAATAATTATGGATTAGGTCCCATATTACCATGCTTATTAGAATATCATGACATCAATATGAAGACTGTCTTTCCAAACTTGTGTTCAAACCGAATATATTGAATGGGAAAACGTTACTTTCAGAAAAGCATGTGCTCAATCGCAAATACCACGTCATAAGGTCAAATCTAAGATTGTTACCAAAACGTGATATAATTGATGGAATTGTATTTGCAAATTTAGTGTTTGTGATCTGAAGGAGTACCAATCATGAAAGCAAAAAGCCAACTATGTTACAGAAACGTCTAAAGCATTGTATTTATAGTAATCATCTACAAGCAGAACAGAACTGTTAGGCTAGTCGGCAGATAGGATATACACTGTATCTATCGCTTCTCTTATGATAAGGTATAAATGCAACATAAGTCTTTATTCTTTTTAATTATGTTCATGCTTTTCCATTCGTTCGCCCATGAACGGGTGACAACAAAACACAGAGGATATCGAATCCAAGCACTCGGTAGAGGTCATAATGCAGTCGTTTGTTCGTAATAATGATGATATTCTTTATCGACAATATTATTCACTACAAACTGAAGGCACGGTGAGATTTCATTTTGGATAATTCATTATATATGTGCGATATATCTGTACCGAATGTTTTCAGTGTATTTTCTCCCCATCCAGTTTTCGATATAATACAACGTTTTAATCGACACATACCTGTTCCGCAAATCCGGCTGTGGTGTATTGAAGACTCCACAAGGAAAGCAATAGAAAATCACAACGTTGTTAAACAAAACAAATTGATGGAACATATAACGAAACCAGGATTAAGCATAAGACTTTACATCTTGGTAGGAGAATGTAAGAGCTCAGGTTAGAATACAAGATGCCGATGCTTAATTGTGAATGTCTTTCACATTAAAAATGCACACAGTGCAAATGCAAACTAAAGGTAGTTGAAAATATAGCACACATACAAGAAAATAAGCCACAACTCCATATGAAGGAGGCAAAACAAAAGCTTATCAAAAGAATGATTTAAACTTTTTGAATCAATGGCGATATACACAATTTGAACTTCTAAAGAAAAAATTCGGTATTAGTTAAAATTTAAAAATATAAACATAGCTAATTAAATTAATTGTATGAAGGGTATATTTAAAATTAGGAAAGTAATATACACGATGATGTCGTTTAATTACTGGAACACGTTAATGGTATTGTAAACGAATACATATTTTAGGAAGAACAGTAATGTCTATAGGACACAGAAAATATTACAAACATAATCAAATGTTCACATGAACAAAATATGAAAGACAAAATAAATATCCGCTTTACATTATTATTATTATTAGTAGTAGTAGTAGTATCTGTATTATTATCATGTGCAGTGCGTGCTTTGCCATTTAACCGCGTTATCATCAGCAACTTGCAGAGCCTGCAGTCCACTGGGGAACGTTGCCTGTTGACAGTTGTTCACAATGTGTGACATTGTCAGAAGAGCTCCACAGCAACAAGAAGAGTTAGTGGCTTGGCCCCATCAGATAAGGTTGACTGTACAACGCTCGTGTCCTGTCTGAAAGCGGTTCAGTGTGGTCCACAGGCGACGTGGAAGGTATAATCGCGGATGGCACACATATGGCGTCGCTACAAGGGCAACATATGTTGAAGAGCACTCAATGTTCCATGCTACAATGCTGCCATATCCTCCGGCAACGGACCTAACCATATTGGGAGTCTCGAACTCAAGCGGGCTGATGGTTTTGAGTTCATGTCCATGTATAGTGGAAGTTCCTTACTGGTATAGACCTTAGCTAACACTTTTGTGGTTGCTTCCTGGCGACGCAGAAGTGGAACAGGAATATTTCTGAGTACTGATAGCCATTGTAAAGGGACAGGACGTAGTGTTCCAGATAGTATGCGCATTGTTGTGTTTTGACCAAATTGTACATGAAAATATCAAAGAGCATGCAAAGTTCGCCTACTGAAAGATACCTAGTTTATATAATGTTATATTTTTGAAGAAACTTTAAAATATATAATGATTGAAATAAAACAAGGAATGTGAGACATAAATAAGCCTAACCTAAGGTACTTCCACAAAGCATCAAATGTAAGCATGAAAATAATAAATTTGGAAAAAAGAACATTCCTAAATACGACTACAGTATCCTATCTGGGTAATAACTGAGATTATGCAAACATTACAAATACATGGGATAACACATGTGTGGTGATACAAACTACACATTAACGCATTATTGAGCTACATATTAAAGTGTATAACACAGACAAAATGACCACAAGCTAGTGGCTGCGAGTTTTAAATAGCAAGAAGGTTTTAGCTAAAGAAATATAAACGTTGAGTCAATTATGAAGACATTTGAAGCTTCTTTCTGTTAAGAGTAATGTTATCAGTGAACGTTCCCAATTGACTTGGTGTGACGACCGATTTATTCATTTCTCATTCAAAATAAACTGGCCAGGTCTGGATCAGTAATAAGCCAAGACTTCAACTTACTTTGGGTAGCCTGATTTTAAAAAGGGTTTTATTCGAGCTTTTTTCGACGAAAGAAGCTCGGTGTCCCATATACCAGAGTCCGAATCTGCTAATATCATTGGAAATTCGTATGACAAATGTGTTGGCAAATGTTATCGAAGACTTCCGAACCATCAGTCACCTCCCTGGTACCAGATGTATCCATCTATTTCATGATAAGGCACCGGCGCATCTATTTGTTATTATGGTAGTCATACTAAAAGAACATAACATTCAGAATTTGCCGCATGGTCCGTAATGTGCTGCGTGTTCCCCAATTTATTTTTGGTTGGATTTTGTTATAAAATATTCGCTCAGTCTCTATTTTAAAGCTCTTGAAGTTGCACTGTTCCAATGAATAAACAACAAACTCAAAGGAGAATACAAATTCTTATTTAAAATTTGCTTAATGAAAACAGAATCTGCATGGAACTGATTCTGAAATAATGCACCTACGTACTATCATTATTAAAGAAATTCGTTAAACAGGATAATAATATTCCGACAGTTTAAAATACCGCTCGCATACATATAATGCTACTTTAAAACTTGTATTTCAATAGTTTCATTAATATATTCTAAAAGAATCTGAGTTTCATCGTGCAGTCAAGCGGTCCTGGACATTGCTAAAATTGTTAGCGTCCGTCAGATAATCGCTTCATGCACTTGTTTTACTAATAACTCGATTAAGAAGACGATATTGCCCTGAAAGAACACGAGCATGTGTAATACATATTGCATGCCAAAGACTCCATGGATTCCAAGACAATCTTCACACAGTTGATGAAAATGAGATGGGGTCGACAGTATAATAACCAATCCATGGATTCTAAGAAATGTGTCAGTGTTAATGACAATGAGATGGGGTAGACAGTGAGATATATTTATTGTTGCCATTGTGTTAGATTCGCGAAGTATATAGAATAACGGTGACGATAAAGAGAAACATGCGGTGGGGAAGTCAGACTTCACGTCAGCCTATTTTTTACTGCAAATGATATTGCAAACAACCTCGACAACTTGGTGTTGACAGCCTTGATCATTCACAGAGAGCAACAGGTACGATTGATGCTTGTGGTGTAAACTTAATTTAGAAATTAATCAAGGATTTTGTCCTTAGGATGTAATCTACCGGTTGCTGATAACTGTGTTCTCTTAAAAAAGCGTACAATACGTTGTTTCATCGATGCGATTAATTACAATGTTGTAGCTGTACATTTGCTATGAGCTTGAACAGGATACATGATATGTGTTGGTTCCTTATTGAATTTTTATATCTTCGCATCCACACTGATGCAAACATCCTTTCGAAAGGTCAGACAGGGACAACCGCGCCCGGCAGGTCTCTGCGGGTATTGAACCCGTAAAAACGTAAATCGACGCCTTACCAAGTGAGTTATCTCGGCTTCAGCATGTGTTACGAAATATGCATTTACTTGTAAATATACACAGATTCTTCTATAAACTATAGTCGCGTTGGATGTGTGCTGAAACTCGAGAACTATCAGGTAGAAAACGTATTTCCGTAGTAAATAATTGTTTTGTTCCTTTTTAAATTTTATTCAAAGTTTCCGTGTTTATCTACCAGAATATTATTTCAGTGTCTGGGGGAAGGAATCTATTCTCAGGGCATATCAACATATGCTACCCAGGAAATGAAAGTTTACGTTCAATATGGTGACAATGCAATTTTGTAATAACGCTCAATATATATTTTATGAATATTATACGAAATATAAGATCGTATTAAAATGAACAATAATTTATGACATTTCATAACCTTTTTAATGTTGCCACGAAGAAATAACACAACTGAATAAAATACTGATTTATGCTGAATTAAAAAACTAATTTCAAAATGCAAAATCAATGTTTAGCATGAGTAGTTCGAATCTGCTCTCCATATCTTGATCTCCCTCTCTCTCGGATGATATCAAGGAAGTAGATTACAGACGTTGAAACGTGATAATGAAATAAATAAGCTCGTATTAATACTTGCAAAAGCACGTGCTACTATTTAAGTAACTTACCTTTAAAGAACCCTGGTCGAAAAGTAAACTGATCCGCGGAAATAAGTGTCTAATTGTGACAGTGCAAGGGTGTATTCCCCTATCTCATCTCCTTTCGCATACATGTAAACATTTAACATAAAACATTGAAATAAGAAGCTAATTTATCAGTCGCCTATCAGTAAATAATAATGCTCAGTACAGTAATGGCTGCATCAGTACAGTAATGGCTGCATGCATGACTGGTACATAATTCTAATGTTGACATATTGAGTCAGTGGTTTCTAGAGGGACATAAAGCCTCGAGATTTAATAATGTAGTTTTACATATATTGTTTATCATTCTAAAGTTTCAGAGTAAAACATAGTATTTTAACTTGAATGGTCTGCATAGATACCCTTTAATGACAAAAGTAAAGCACGAACATTGTAGGGTGAATAGATCTTAAACCTTAAATTTATTCGTTATAGACGAGTCTATATATTATAAAACTGGGTTTATACATTTTTATGATAATATATGGGGATTGCATTTTGTTAATATTTGTAAACTAATAATATTTGTAAACAGGCTGCAGTTGCTGGCAGACCGTGTGTACCCGGAATCACAGTGCGGCTTCAGAGCAGGCAGGTCGACGACAGACATGATCTTCTCCCTACGACAACTCCAAGAGAAGAGCAGAGAGCAAGGTCAACCACTCTACATGATGTTCATCGACCTCACCAAGGCCTTTGACTTGGTCAGCAGGAAGGGCCTTTTTGAACTTCTGAGTAAGATCGGATGCCCCCCAAAACTCCTCAGCATGATAATCTCTTTCCATGCAGATATGAAGGGAACAGTCCTGTATGATGGATCATCCTCAACTTCCTTCCCAATTAACAGTGGTGTGAAGCAGGGCTGCGTGCTGGCACCAACACTTTTTGGGATCTTCTTCTCCCTGCTCCTGTCCTACGCCTTCGACACGTCCACGGATGGCATATATCTACACACCAGGTCTGATGGGAGCCTGTTCAACCTGGCACGACTGCGCTCAAAGACCAAAGTGAGAGCTGTGCTCATCAGGGAGATGCTTTTTGCAGATGACGCAGCTCTTGTGGCCCACACCGAGGAAGCCCTCCAGAGACTGGGAGACCGTTTTGCTGTTGCCTGCACGCACTTTGGTCTCACAATCAGCTTGGAAAAAACAAATGTCAGCGTGCAAGATACCACCATTGCCCCTTCAATCAAAATCAACGGTGTCACCATGGAAGCAGTCAAAAACTTTACCTACCTAGGGTCAACCATCAGCAACACTCTCTCAATTGATATGGAGCTGGACAGAAGGCTTGGAAAGGCAAACACCATCATGGCTCGATTAACAAAGAGGGTTTGGGAAAACAACGCGCTGACAGAGCACACCAAGGTCCGAGTCTACCAGGCCTGCGTTCTCAGCACCCTTCTATATGGAAGTGAGACGTGGAGTACCTACATGAGGCAAGAACGCCGGCTCAACTCCTTCCATATACGGTGCCTAAAACGCATCCTGAAAATCAGCTGGCAAGACCGTGTTCCACACAGCGAGATCCTGCAGCGTGCAAGTACCCCCAGCATGTACTCCCTGCTAATTAAAGGCCGCCTTCGATGGCTGGGTCACGTCCGACGCATGGAGGATGGAAGGCTGCCAAAGGACATCTTATATGGACAACTGGCCACTGGCATGAGAAGAGTCGGACGCCCCTCACTCAGTTTCAAAGATGTGTGCAAGAGGGACATGAAGGCATGCAACATTTCACCCGATGGCTGGGAAGAGCTGGCTGAGGACCGAGGCACCTGGAGACTGATGGTAAACAATGGCATATCAGTCGCTGATGCGAGGAGAGGCCAGTTGGTGGCAGAGAAACGTAAGAGAAAGAAGAACGCAACAGCAACCACAGTAATGCAGACTTCCCAGTATGTCTGCACCAACTGCAGTAGGGACTGTCACTCACGTATAGGCCTGCACAGCCACAGCAGACGTTGCCAACAGAGACAGGCAACACCCCAAGGGCGCTATTCGCATGGTCTTTCGAGACCGAGTCGCCAATGATGATGATGATGAATTGATTTGGTTCAAGCATATACGGATTGTTTATTGCTTTTTTGCTGCTACCCTACCTTCTTTGTCTGATTTCTGAATGAGACAAATGTTTCAAGATTGCACATGTGTCTTTGGGTTGTTTCTGTAAATCGATTTCACAACGTTATATCTGCATTGTTTTTAAGTCGCACTATCAACCATGACGTAGAAGCGTGAACAATGACATAAAATTGTTTACGACATAAAACGTCTTAGAAATCTTCATGATGACACAAAAACCAGAAGATTAATTCATGGCGATTATGACCATGTGCTGGAATGAATAACGTATTAATATGTAACTGATTTTCCTGTGACGAATACATGTTTCGTAAAATAGTTATTTCTTATTTGTCATTTTACTGCTTTTGAGTATTTTTACCAGGACTTGTATATGTTTCTCGCGGCATATTTCTTACGGCATTTATATGCTATATTAATCTTAGTATTTTCAATAATAGGTTGAGCACATTTTCATACATTGTCATGAATAATCAAAACTAAAGTGTTGTTTTCTGTATTAGTGATACTTATCCGCATGTAGAAGCTGACTGGAAGGTAGTACAAATGAAAGTGGTGTGCAGTTTCAACAGCGACGAATCTTATGCGAAGCAGTTCAAATTACTTTATATTTCAATGAGTGATACATTACCTCCACAAATAGATGGATGTGATATGTATGATGACGGTTTTCTGTATCCTAACTAGAGCAATGTAATTTCATGATTGCGGAAGGATTTGTAACACTATGTTTAATTCTTCTCTTGGAGTGAGCTTGCCTAATATACAAAAAATACACGTTATTGTTTCAGGAGGTACTAAGGAGACACTAAAGTCTTAGTGCCTTACATATTTTGTATAGCACTTATTTATTTAGTTTGGAGATTATGGAGAATTTACGCACGCGCACAATACCTACCTACATAATATGTGTGTACATGTATATGGGAGTGGCTTTTGCAAATACGAATTGCAGCAAGTTGTGTATGCAAGAGCATTGTTCATTGCATACACTTTTACACGTTTTATGAAAGTACGAGACCATCAGTTTGATAGTTTACTACAAATCAGTATTAACATACTATGCAAGGAAATGGGTGGGCAAACATTTCAAAATTTCACAGACATCAATCTCAACTATTTTAATATAAATCAAGCATGACAAGTATACAATTGGGATAAATATTGAAACTAATGTAATGTTGAATAAATACAACACAACCGTTAATGTTTATGTTTGACCTGAAAAATGACTGTTCCAAATATAGATTTGATTGGAGATTGTACAAGTAAGTTGTAAATCTGTGACTTAAAAATGAAAGATAAATATTAAAAGAAAAAATCGAAAACTGTATTGTTTGTTTTGAAACTTGTAAAATATACAGCTTTGCAGCATTTCTACAGTTTATAATTACTAAGGTTTCTTTGTCCATTAAAAAGATAATGGTCGTTTCTTTTCTCTTGGCAAAATAGCATGGATAATAGACTCTGTAAAATTAAGTTAATTAAATGACATGCATACACGTCTTCTTTCTCAATCTCATTACAATCCATATAGTTTCGATACAAAATCATAAACATAACGAATTGGGTAACTTGAAAGGGTACAAATGCAGTTTAATAAACACGTTTGCTTTGCTATTTATTTTTCTTTACTTAAACTCGTTTCCTTTCCGTGTCCTGTATTACGTTTCGAATCAACTACTGACAATGGAACAAATCAATTCAAACGAGACAATAGAGCACTGAGTTCAACGGTTATTATAAATTGACAAATATGGTGATTAAACACATGCCTTTGTTTATTCAAGTTATTATGGAATACATTCCATTGGTTTAACTGACCCCTCATTTTAAGCTATTACACGGAAGTTGACATTCATTTATAAGAAGAAACGATGGAGATATTAAGTTGCTCTATTCAAATTCTGAAATGAAGGCCATGCAAAATATGTGGACATGTTATATTTGTTTTTTTACTTCAGCAATATGGACAGGTAATTATAAAACGCAAATATTCATTTGTGTAATTTGTGATTATAATTTCAATACGACTCAGTTAATGTCGATCAGTGAGATAATTATACTGCCATTTACTTTTGCTACAAAAAATGATCGTGCATATTAATTATCAAGACACTTGCATAACCTATAACATTCTTACATAACGTTCCTTAAAGTGTCATTCTTGTGAGGTTTCTTGTTTATGAAATGATTGTATAGGAATCATTTTGAAAGAAAGACATAAAGGACATAGTTAAACTAACATATTGTTAAACATATATATAATGAGTTTCGATTTAAATATTAATTAGGAAGATGACAATGATCGTTCACTTCCCAAATGAAACATTTTAGTTTCAGTGTTGATATTTGTGGGACGACTCATCAATATTTAATATTGATAGTGAATCTTATGAACACATCAAATATGCTAACATAAATTGACGATATATATATATATATATATATATATATATATTAAATTAAATATAAACAGTTAGGTAGGAACATACATTCGTAAGACACTAAAGAAATTGGGAAAACTCAATAAATGAAATGATAATAATAATAATAATAATAATAATAATAATAATAATAATAATAAATCAATAAATCAATAAATAAATACATTTATCAGAATGATCTTTCATAGCGGTCAATAACGATCAATTTTTATTTTTACTTATAGAGAAAACAATACCTGGTTATAACAGAGATATAGTAGACGCACAGGCTGGATGGACTTTTTTATTTAGAACATGGTCATACAATGGCACACCATTGAGTATTAAAGTTATAAAAGACAACATCACTTGTTTGGATGCGGTCTATAATGGATATGTGTTCAACGTTATTGAGAACCAGGCTGATGGGTTGGTACTTAACTACCAGGAAACTAATAAAGAGGCTTATTTATCATTCCGAAACATAAGCAGAGAGGACCAAGGTTTATACGAAATACATGAAAGTTTGTACGAGACTGCGTCCGATCCATTTGTTAGAAAAGATGGCAGATGGATTTTCGAAATAAACATTCTTGGTAAGCAAGGCACCCACCAGTGAAGTGCGTGACTTTCATATCTATGTAGATTTGACGCAAAGATTGAGTTATATTTAAAATTAAATATCTTTGAAAATAAAGAATGGAACTGTCCATAGAAAATGGCATCTAGGGTTGAGAGGTTTGTGATACCCTTGTCTGTAACAAATGTCAAAATTCACAGTTTAAGAACGTACAGATATATATACAACTATAATGTAAATTTTTAGCATTTAATTAGTATCATGCTGTGTGAAAATCACCCATAGGAGAGAAATCTTGTGAACATAATATTTGTATCGTAAAGTTTCAGTTGGTTAAAATGAGTTTAAACTAAAATCAAAGTTTCTCACCACTCATGAACTAATACATGCCGGTAAAAAGCTCAAGATGAAAAACATTAACACGTTACACTACAAATTTATTTATATGTGTCATTGTCACTGAAATAAATACTTAGGGCTTACGATAAAGAAGATATCAAATGAAAACCATCTAAATAAGTAGCTATGAATGGGAATCTTTATATCGTTACCGATATGTATTATATAGTTGATAAGGAAAACTTTTTCAGGATCATTTTCTTAAAGGCGTCGGCACAAAATCATTATCTTTTGCAGTGCATTGTTAATTTATTTTTTCCGTGGTACATTTTTCGAACTTTGTCGAGGTTCTATTTTTCCTCCTAGTGCATCTATAGAAAATGCGTTAAATTCCATTTGATTTATGACTGTTAGCTATGGTTCTTCCATTCATTTGCTTAATTATGCTGCATTCATGAAAAACACAAGGATTTACTGATATCTCGTTATATTTGTATTCGTCTTATTATACCTCTTATATGTGCTTTTACAAGTCCACATTTTACATAATTGGTGTATGATGGATAGTATACATGTATTTTATTAAAGTTGTATGAATAAGTACTGCTTAAATTGTAGAATCTAATGAATATACCGCACGTGAACTTCTTACCAACATAAAAAAGCATACTAATATCACAGAATCCTTAACCTCGTATAAACATGTTCATACTAATTTTTGCAACACCGTTTTTTTTCTTCAGTTTGTTAGAATGATATTTGGCTTTAAAGCATCTGATGCGTGCAACCTGTGATCAAGAGAATCGAATAAAGCGTTGTTAAATCCATATATATTAACCAGTGAATGCTATTTAGTTTCAGCTTTTAAAATACCTATTTATGTAGAATAGTCCAACATTAAATTAGTAAATGAAATATATATCCACTTGAATGGTCAATAATGTTAAAAAGCTTTATATCTTACTTGAAACATTGTAAAATGAAAACTGTTTTGTTCACAATTCGTATCTTCTCTTTGAAATAAAAATGACAACAACAGATTTCATAAGTATATTTGATCAGGAAACGTCGCTAAAATATTATCTTAAGCTTAAACTACAAATCTTAAGAAAAGGAGTATCTAATGACTTTAATTGGACATTATTATGAAATTTAACAAAAAGAACTAATGTAAAGGCATACACGGATGAAAAGAAATATGTATAACTTGACAATATAATAACTTGCAAGCAAATCAGCAAATAAAATAGGCGAAGAGGAATGCAAAATGTAAACAGCAAAAGGTGATGATCCGGATACTGCCATTGGTTGGAATGGTCTGCTTTTAGTCAAACAAACCGTTCAATGATTAATTGTTGATACAAACCAATAATTTATCAAACATAGATTATAAATATTTGACGCAGAATATATTGTAATTAACTATGATTTACTTATTCATCAAATGTAATTTTATTACATTAAATAGGCAAAGCAATTATGCGCCAACATAGTTTGAACAGTAAGAAGAAAAAAAATCATTATTTCTAAAACAAAGACCTTGAATATGTGTGAGCGTAATACTTTCTTGACAAAATATGATGATATTTGATCATTCAGAAAGTTACGATCCTACATTAATAAATTAGCTTTCAGGAGAACAAGTTACATGCAGAAAAAGGACACTAATACCTGAGGAATTTAAAATGAAACTAAGTACTACAAATGAATCCGTTCACAAGCAAGTAAAATCATCAAGGCTTTTCTAAATGGTTACTTTGAAACTATAACAGAGGAACGTTAACCACGCATAGGTACATGTGAATGCAATTAAATCGATGATCATAACTATTGATCAGACTAGGTTTCAGGAAAAGGTATTAGTACCCTCTTTGTCCGTTTGCATTTGTGTGTACTGTATTTATAAGTCTAAAACCGATTATTTATGTCTATAAAATGTTTCAGTATTTATATTCCCTCCATAGATATTTTTTAAATCATTCTGAATTTAAAGGTTATATTATTTCGGATAACGGATAGATTTCAATCATATCTGCATTTTATTTGTGTATGTCAGTGGCAAGGTGATTATGTTGTTCAATATACTATTTGTTCCACAAATTAACTAGTCTAATATCATCAACTTATTGGAGGTAGTGAGTCGGAATTCTCGCTAAAAGAAATGCGCCGAAGGTAAAATTTACGTCGAGCTCATTAAACAATGGATAATCAATAAGCTGGAAGTTATGCCTGTATGTCTAGATATCCAGTGACAAAAGCTGTAAAATTAAAGACACTCATTAAACGAAATTTAGACGAGCAGCCTCTATTTTGTTCTCTTGTGTGATTTTCAAACACTTAAAACATTCTTTTGAAACTTCTTTACAATTTTATACCATTCTACGCTGAAGATATCATATAATAAGTATTATGAAATAAAAAAATCAAAGAAATATGAAACGAAATATCATTGACGATATTGATTTGGTCAAAACGGATCTTTTGACTTACATTCCCTACATTCAAGGAGGGCCGACATTTGTCACTGTTATAAAACTAGTCCGATTTTCAATATGTCACCTTTTCATTTCAATCTTTTCTTCCAGCATTATTGTTTGTATAAATGTGATATGACCAATATCGTTTCCTCTGAAATTATATTCGGGCTAATTTCTAGTTCCTAAATATATTTCACCCAGGACGAGATGAAATAAAGCGAGGCAATGTTGGAGATAACATCATTATCATGCAATTTATAAAAGTATTGGAATCCATCATCACCTTGAAACTCTATGATACAATCGTTGCCCGTTTTGTTGAGAATGACTGTGAAATTACTACGAAGTCACACTTTTATGGACGCCTAATCTTTGCAATCGACGGGGACAACAAAATCTACAGGATTGAAATCAAGAACGTCACACAGAGGGATGCTGGGCTATACAAAGTAGATATTGAAGGCAGGGAAACTAAGAAATGCTTCTTAAATATTACAGGTATTCTAAATTTATACGAAAATACAAATCCAATCTATGTATTAACGTGCGTACGTGAAAGATACAATTGATACGAAATAGTTATTCACTGATGTGTCAACGAGATCTATGCGAAATTGTTTGACTTGTTTAAAGAGCTATTATAATAATATTACAGCACTATCCTAAATTAGACAAACCTAATGGTTCATGTTTAAAGAGAAATTGCGGTCAAAGGTCAAGTCTAAACAATTTCAATTTAAATCGGAAAGATATACCAACATATAAACTCAAGATAATTTTGTATATGTGAGGTCTGTAGAAAATAAATATTGAAACAAGACATAAAATAACCCAACACTGTACGTTGGTTTCATATTTGCCATTTCATGAAAAGGGCCAGTGGATTTTTTGCAATGTGTCTTTGTTATTTTTAGATGTATCCATCTCTGCTGCTATTGGGGACAACGTGACGATCGCTTGGTTTTATAATCGACAAGGGATGAACCGTACTCTAAGAATTATTCACCCAAATCAGGGTGCAATGATGAAACTGACACCAGCTAATATTCCTAAAATTAGAGAAAACTTTCAGCATCGTATTTTGTACAGCGGGGAGATTGTAAAAAGCTTCATGTCATTTACGCTGATAAATGTTGACCATTCAGATGGTGGATTCTATTCCATTGAAACGCTACATGGAAATGCGATACCAGGTCGAAAGCTATTAATTGTAAAAGGTAAGAATGACAAACAAGACTTAATAACCGACGATGTATATGAGGGTCATCTTCTAAAGTCGTGAAAAGCTTTAACGACAACAATATATATATATATATATATATATAATATATATATATATATATATATATATATATATATATATATATATATATATATATATATATATATATATATATATATATATATATATATATATATATATATATATATATATATATATATATATATATATATATATATATATATATATATATATATATATATATATATATATATGTAGGCTAGTTTAAATATGTATCTGCGTTTCTTGGCATCGATAAGAACGTCTGAATTGTTATGGAACCATTTATTGCTATTATGATATATTGCTTGTTATCTGATAACACGTTCAGCGAAGTTATGCATTAAATTAAGAAAGGAAAACAATACTTAAGTTCACCATAGGTACAGCTGCCGTGTCCAAATCCACGTACAACTGACTTGATATTTTCATTGTGAAATGTCCTTTACAATTATATGCTTGTATTGTACGTTATATATTAGTGTTTAGTCTTATTAATTAAATTACATTTTTAGAACAATACATGTCTTAAGCAAACCATTACAACACTACTGAAAAGTTATAAAATGTCATTTGTACCAACGTACAGGGAATACCCTATAACTCGATGCGGCAAAATTAAGACTAACGTTAACAAATATATGTTTATATAGGGCACGATAAGTGATCTAAAATACTTACCATCTTGGGCTACGTAAAACGTGTTACATACACCTTTGTAACCCGTTGCAGCGACATTATGTATCATTTAGTGAGAGAAAAAAATTATGTTTCGTTTCAAACTGCAAGTGTATATAGTGCCAATGGGTTTCTTAGTTGTATTTTGTATTTATATTCCATGACGCGTAGATACAGATACGTATGTAAATATATATATATATATATATATATATATATATATATATATATATATATATATATATATATATATATATATATATATATATATATATATATATATATATATATATATATATATATATATATATATACATACATATATATATATATATATATATATATATATATATATATATATATATATATATATATATATATATATATATATATATATATATATATACATACATATATATATATATATATATATATATACATATATATAGAAATATATACATATATATATATATATACATATATATATATACATATATATACATATATATATATATATATATATATATATATATATATATATATATATATATATATATATATATATATATATATATATATATATATATATATATATATATATATATATATATATATATATATATATATATATATATATATATATATATATATATATATATATATATATATATATATATATATATATATATATATATATATATATATATATATATATAGATGTATGATTGCTGACTGTCGCGCGTGGGTATTCTCGAAAGAATTTTAATTATGCTATAATAATAATAGTCTTTGGATCATGAGTGTCTTAAAAATGTAATTTGACTTATACTAGAAGTACATATATATTTTGCTCTCAACTTTGGTTGCGTTGTAAAACCAAACGAAATCGGCCGAGCAAACTACAGCGAGTGAGGTTGGCAATTTACGAATTACAAATAGTATGAAATCATATTCAAGGAGATCGAAAAGAATACATGCACCTAATATAGCCTTTTTGTTTTATAGAAGAAACATTAAGAAACAAACAGCAGCAGAGGGGGCGAATCCGACATTTTGTCCAATCGTTATTTTGCTTAATTATTACTTTCTGCACTCAACGATCTAGTGTCGTCAGCGCCTGGTAAAAAAAAAATGACGACGTCGTTGGGGGATCGTCGCGTCGTCATTTGGTTTAATTAACACCTTCTGCGCGTCGATCCCCAGCGTCGTCAGCGTCCGGTAAGCACATCGACGACCGCGTCGATGTCATCGCCCCCTCTGCTGCTAAGTGGTTATTTACAATGAAAATTATTTACAACTAACCGAATATTTGGTCAAGTCCGATACGATATCGTGTCCGAGGATCATGTAAATTTATCGTTACAAATCCATGTGGGGTCGACTGAGCATGACTAAAAAAGTTTCGAAAAACATTAAAGTCCATGTCACCGCCGCACCATGTCTGCCAAATATTTCGTAGCGTGTGTGTATCAACGCCGTTGAACACAGCAAGAATATTACAGTTGTCTCTAATTACTTTTGGAATCTGAGTGTATCGTTGAGTGACATATATCACGTCAGTGTTTTTATGCCTGCCTCTGGAAAATATCCTAGCTGGGTTTTTTTGATTGTCTAACATAACATCATCGTACACGACTAGATTGTTAACGTCGCCATCAATATCATCAATACCCGGTGCATCATTGATATCTGTAATAAACTCGATGACATTTTTTTTAGCGATCGCTGATGCATTCTCGTTGAAATCTTTCAACACCTCGTAGCATCGTTGATCATCTACGCTAGGAGCAACCAAATACAACTTATCCCACTTCATCCATCTCATTATTAAATTGAGTAACAATTGCGTCTTGCCGGATCCAGATGGTCCGATGATAATCATCCGGATCGAGTTTGGTAACGCTGCAACATGCTTAACTGGTTCTCTTGTTTTAGTCGCCGAAAAATCAATTATATTCATATTTCTATACATAAATTATGGATCTATATTGTGTGAAGTGTAGAGTGCGTACTGGCACAAATGATATGACAACCGCTACAACAAGAAATAACAGATCGGCGCTTACTGGTAAGTGTGTACAATGCGGTACAAAGAAATTTAGATTTATTTCTATTAAACCCGGGGATGTTTTAAAAAAAAGCGAGGAGGTGATATTGCAACCAAATTGGCAAAACTCCCCGGAACACCGTGGGCAAAGTATCCAGGAGAAAAACACCTCCCAGGATATAACTACTGTGGCCCCGGAACACGATTAGATATCAGACTCGATGATCAAAATCAGCCCAAACCCGGTGAGTATCCAATAAACGCTATCGATAAGGCGTGTCATGCTCATGATGTTGCTTACAAAAGTAGCGATCTGCAACAGCGTCATATCGCGGATGTAAAATTAATTCACGCATTAAATGCTATTCCTGATAAATCCGTCAAAGAAAAATTGGCCTCATGGTTGGTAAAATCGGCTATGAAAGGTAAATTAATGATGGGCGCTGGTAATTAATAACAACATGAAATCCATCTATTATTCTCCGAGAGGATACTGGAAGGGGAAGGCCGCAATTGGTAAGCTTGCAAGCGCTGCAAAGGTAACAAAGACCACTGCGGCTAATTGGTTATCCAAACAGGCTATATGGCAAATCTATCTACCACCGCCTAAACAAATCAACTTCTCGCGCTTTGATGTCAGCGTACCTAATGAAGTTCATCAGGCTGATATACTATTTTTGCCGCATGACAACGGTTACAAATACGCGCTAACCGTAGTTGATGTTGCGAGTCGATACAAACAAGCGGAGCCGTTAAAAACAAAGTCGGCAACTGAAGTAGCCGCTGCGTTTGAAAGAATTTATCGAAGAGGCCCTCTGCGCTGGCCAAATCTATTACAAGTTGATCCCGGTAGTGAATTTCGCGGCGCTGTTTTATCAACGCTGAAACATCATAGCGTCGCGATACGACGAGGTCATACTGCGCTACATCGTGATCAGGCAATTGTTGAACGATTCAATCGGACTCTCGCTGAACGGTTATTTGGATATCAATACGCGAAGGAATTCATCCAAGAAAAACGATCTCGTGAATGGGTTAAAAGGTTGCCAGGTGTAATTGCAGCGTTAAATAACGAGATTACCCGAGCAATCAACATGAAGCCCAGCGACGCGATTAAATACGAGTATATACCCGGAAGATCAAAAATAGATAGCGTTTCCAAGCCGATTCTCGGCGATGTCACTGTCAGATATCTGTATGAACCAGGAGAGCTTGAAGGCGGTAAAAAAAGAGCTACTGATCCTATTTGGAGTGTTACCACACATAACATATCAACGATAACACGATCAACTGGTAGACCACCGATCTATAGACTGGATTCAACTGCTCCTCAGCGCGGATTTACACGCGAGCAACTACAAGTGATACCTAACGATACTCAATTACCCCCACGTGGTCTTAACTAGCGCCGTTGCGTCTATTGCACTCAAGACAGGTCAACCTCACATTGTTTTTGACATGACCGAGACTGTTATCGATCCTATCCACGGTAAATTGGCGAGTGTCTTTATCCGAATAACGCCAACTCATTATACAATTGCAACTCGCGCAGTGATTATTCTGTTGTTGTCGTAGCGAGATTATTAATTCGGCATCAATATCAAAACGCCGCTGTTTTTTTTTATCCTGTTGGCGGTAACCCGAGAGTTTTCTATCAATGACGCTTGCATCGATGGTGACTTTGTCGCCGGCTTCGTCGGTGGCTTCGTCAATAACAATTCTTCGAAGCTGATTTATCCTTCGTACTCTGGACACTGCAAGATAGACTAGATTCGACCATTCGATGCGATTATCAACTATCCAAACAATTGTGTCCGTGATGGTTAGTCCCTGCGAGGAATGTATTGTTGTTGCGTATCCTAGCGTCCACGGGGATTTATCAGCACGTAGCGCGTCCTCGACGACGCTGATATCAACGAGCACAATATCATTCAGCACGAGAATTTTTTTTTTTGTCCCCGACGCTGTCGGGGCTGGAATTTCAACTTCAATGTTCTGCCGCCGTGTGTCCGCGGGTCTATAACATAACGGCACTGGACGCGTTGGAAACTTTTCCTTATGCAACGTAAACAACTTCCGCTGAAGTGTGTCTCTGACTATCTTTCTACTCGCTACAATCAAATCGTTTGGTCTCCATGTTTCCCAGAATTCATTCAACGGCGTTTCCGGAATCACCTCGCGGATTATTTCACACTGAACTCTATCCGGCTGTAATCTGATTAGTTTTTTAACCTCGCGCAGTTGTTCATCAAGTGCTCGGTAATCAGTATCGGTTTCTTCATAATAGTCTACGAACCCGCTCAACCACTCATGTGGACCCTCGCCGACAAATGGTGGTGGTTGGCCATGGTCGCCACACATGATCACCGCTGTATTCGCGCGCAGCAGCCACTCAAGAAACATTTGTAAAGTATCTAACGAAACAGTACATATTTCGTCCCAGATGATAACCTCAGGAATAAATTTTTCACCCATTCGATCAGGAGTCCACTCACCGCCGCTGTATCGAAAAAAGCTGTGATAAGTAACGGCGTCAACATTTCGTTGTTTTATCTCTCGCGCTAGTCTATGGGTCGGTGTAAGCACGATTATACTTGCCCGCGTTCGAAATAATTCAATTGCCCGAGTCGTCTTTCCTGACCCGCCACAGCCGCTTAAATAAACCGTCTTGTGTCTACAAATTGGATCAGAACACGATGGTGCATTAGACCATTCTGACAATTTAACACCGCGTAAGTAGTTGTTCTCAACGGTGACATCTGCTGACGGGGAATAATCGCGTCGTATTTCATTTTTAATTCTCCATGTACCCCAACTCTCGTCCGGACTAGTAAACTCGGCTACGTTTTCCTTATACGCTACGTCAACATAAAACGAATCAACGGCTACTCTAACCGCGGTATCGGGGAATCTATTTATCATCGAGAATAAATTGATAGCGGCATAACCCAGCATAGACGCCCTCAAATGTGGATACGCCGGGCTGTCTCCGTCGCTGTAGGTAACAACTGTACCCAACCTTGTTCCATTGGACAAGAAAGCTGTTTTGCAGTTCACGTATCTATTTTTTGCCACTGCGTCCTTGATTACGAAATCATATTCTGCGTCATCTATAATCAGCCGTGAGCAATATCGTTTGTAGTCGTGGTTTTTTCCACCTTGTGTAAACTTACCAATTATTCTTCTACCGAGATCTTTTGCCTCTCTGTTTCGTTGGTTAAATATCCTCCTGGACCATTCGATGATATATTCCTCGTCGGCATCAATGTTTTTTCTGGACTCGTCAATTATGCTATCTAGACGCTCCGGTTCTGGTAACCAGACTTCAGTCTGCGCCCGGTATGATATAATCGCGTCACTGACAATCAACGAAACTAGCATGCTACAATCAATCATATACCGTAGCAGCGCTATTGGCAACCACTTCTTTTCAGCCATGTGTCTACCGATCCAAATATAGCAACAGCGATGAAGTCCTGCCGCGAACTCAAATGATACTATGCGAGCGAATCCGGTTAAATCAAAATCAGGCAGTGGTCCATTAATAGCAACACGAGTCATTTCATGTCTGGGGTGTCCAAATCGTTTGAAATACTCAGCGGCGGATCCATACCCGAGAAAACTCGCTGGATAACAGGCAACCATATCAACCGAAATCATAGCGTCGCGGTTGTATTCAGTGTTCCATAGTCCACCGTGATAGTATTCCAAACAACTGGATTGTACATCCGGTAGAAATTCCTTGCGCGTTGGTCTCCACGCATTTTTCCTTGCTGCAACATGAGCTACAACCGATGGAATCGTAAAACAATTTGTTAGCAGTTGTTCATCATGCTCTTCAAATTCCATGGCGGTTTTTTTCATCCTGTTGTGAAATGCTTCAGTGCGATATAATTCGCCGTTTGGTCTTACAAACTGATCAAAGGTATCCATGTCGTTTTCAGCGCTGCGAAGTAACCACACTGATACAGGGTCATTTTTACACAAGCAAGCAATAGCATCAAATAGTTTCCTCTCCGCGAGAAAACCGTCCTCTCCTAAAAATTCCCCCGGGATATACTTTACTGTTCTATCCCGTGGAAATATTGTGATCGCGGGCGTCCATGCGTGTTCGTTATGATCAATAATTTTGATTGGGGCCCCATTTGATTTGTACTTTGATTCGTATAATACTTCACCGGTTATCGTTGTAACGGTTATTGGAAATCTCAACGCCGTTTCTAATCTCGCTATGTCGCTGATGGTCGCTCCACGCTCTTTTACGGTTAGTTCCCACTGGTTGATTTTGCTACGTCGTAAATCAGTCAATTTGTTTCCTCGACATGCATTTGTAAAATGTTCTATTATTCGTTCTGCTACACAATTTATCCCCGTTGACTGTTTCATCGGTTTCAGTTTTCCGATATCAGGTTTCTTATTTAACGGGTATATTCCATAAACAACTGATGTTTCAGGATACGCTCGTTCATAGTATGGTCTGTCAATTCCGGTTAACAACCCCGGCTTGGAGTCGCGGCTGACAATGACTGTTTTCTTGTCGCTGAGAACTGGTTCAAATTTATTACGTATGATCCAATCGCCTGATTTCACCCGGACAATGAATTTTACTCTGAAGAAATATCTTTTACCGTCAAGTTGTGATATTATCGTTGCTGCGCGGTTGTCGTTCATGGTAGCATCAACAACGCCATCAATTCGAAATGTTGACCAACTATGAGATGCACCATCACGTTTGAATTCATTGATACAATCGCGTATTTTATTTAACAGGGTTCTATCGTTTATTAACGCTTTTGGTGTGTCCTTGAGGACTCTATCGAGATTGAACTTAATATTTTTCCGGGGCTTAATTGCTGCTAATCTCTCGAACTCATCCATATAATTAAAACAAGTATTTAAATGAAAGAATATAGTATAATGAATCACTGCAAATGGTTGATGATTGGGTCGACAACCCCGTGCAATAAATCATGTAGAGGTGAATTCTGCGGATATCATTTACAAAGCGTTCGTAATGGTTCTCTTGGCCCCCTACCGTGCTTGGTTTGCCACGTCGGTGTAAGAGGAAAATCCCAGTTGTGTATTAATTGTGGCGGAAAGCGATACAGGGAACTAAAACGCTATTATGACAAACGAATTAAAAACGCCGTCATTGACCCCACCGCTGACTCCGTCATCAAAACCCCCCAAGACTACGTTGAAAGATTCATAATTAAACCAAATAATAAATTAGACAAGTAGTATTATTATACAAATGGACCAAGAATTTCAGCCGCACCCCCTGCTCGTCAATTACGAGGCATCTCGCGACGGTATTGTTAGAAACCGCAGACTGAAGAAGCCGGTTGGATGGAAAAACAATCACGGGTATTTAATGTTTACTGCTGGAGGGAAAAAATATCTCTGTCACAGAATCATCTATGAATGTTTCCACGGATTGATCAAAGATAGTCTCGTTATTGATCACATTGATTCTAATTATCAAAATAACAGACTGTGTAATCTGCAAGCCATCTCTCAGAGTGAAAATAGTAAAAAAGGCCAAACTGGTAAATACTCAAAGAAAGCAAAACCCGTAAAGTCATTTGATACAACAACTTACGAGGAAAAAATATTTCACTCCATGAATGAGGCAGGAAAATATTTTGACATTTGTATCGCCTCAATACAATTTGTTGCAGAACGAATATATCAAACAGCGATCTCAAAAAAGACGGGTCATAGAATTCGATTTTCATATATAACATCAAAGGGAGATAACTCGTTTTGTGATAGCGTCGCATGACAAGAGTTATGTCCCTTGAAGTCCAATTAATGTTGCGATTAATTAATCATTTTACGATGAAAACTAATGAAATACACGCTATTATCTAACAGCTGTATTCTTTTTTTTAATGTTTTATTCAAATATTTGGTTTCATTTAAATGCCGTGAAACACCATTAATAAGTATTTAAGGGTTTAACGATTCAAGGGAATTCAAATTAACACACACCTTGTGACTGACGCCGCTGTATTAGTCACTTTATATATAAGATGACTCGTTATAAGCCTGGGGCTTTCGAAAGCCAATTCAACTAATCAAAACTAACCCACGCTCTTGACCCGGGCGTGTGGTTGTCTTTTGTTCACAATCATGCAACCGGGTTAATTTAATTGGGTTGCTTTTGATTGGTTGAATTGGCCGTAGAGTTCCGCCCCGCCGTTTTATGTTTGTGCTGTCTTGTGCCGTCCCATCATCCATCAATCATTTCATCCTTAATTAAGTACATGTAGTGATGTCCCCCAAGCATATCTTCTGGGCGGTCTACGATGACGTTTGTCACCCTAGGCCTCCCTCCCGGAGATGTATGCTTTGGGGTTCCAAGATGTGAATGTCCTTAATTAAGTATATGTATATGCCTGTAATCTGCCACAACACTCGAGTGGAGATTTACGGCATTGTACTGTCCATGTATGCCTGTAATCTGCCACAACACTCGAGTGGAGATTTACGGCATTGTACTGTCCATGTATGCCTGTAATCTGCCACAACACTCGAGTGGAGATTTACGGCATTGTACTGTCCATACAAAAAACGGGGTCAAAAATGACCCCCAATAATTTTATTAAATTTTATTAAAATTTTTGATATTAGAAATAAGATGTTTTATAAGAATAATGAATATCGAAGACATCAATAATATATTAACTGAGATTTCAAAATTAAAAAATCAAGGAATTGAATTATCTGATGGTCTCGACAGTGAAAAAATATTATCCGATTATGAGATTATTAACGAACAGTCGAAACGGGGGCGTTTTACCCTGGCCCGCGAGTACTTTTTTATAAAACGATTACAACATACGATTAATGAGAACCTGTACCACAATGACGCAAATGCATTCATTGGACTATTCACTGCCGTTGAAATAATACGAAAAAAACTCGGACGTGTTTATGAACGACGCCGGGAGATTTCTAGTAAGATCAAAAACATTAGAAGGATTATAGACGAAAACTCCGTGGAGCCCCCGATGGTACACTCGGCGGAAAATTAGAAAATTGCGGATCAATTTACAATAATGGTAGGTGAATCACTTACTACTCGGCTAGCCAGAGAGCGGCTAGCAGCGCTTAAAAAGTTTATACCGTTACGAGACAGAGTAAGAGAGAAACTTCAAACGCGACAACAAATGCAAACCGATTTTGCTGTTGGAAGTGAACAGTTATTTGCCCCGGTAACTAAAGCGACTAAGGATGTTACAGCGGCAACTGTACCCGTTCTTGGTGCGCTTGAAAAGATAGCGGCAGAGACAAAACAAACAAAAAGGTCCTTAGAAACACTCCCTGCAAAAATAGCGGCTGCTACAACACGGAGGCCACCACCACTCGCTATAACCGAACCACAAGAACCTTATGTTACAATGGCCGACGAAGAAGAACCAGGCGCCACCGCAAGAGAACCAGAAGAAGAAATACCCGAAGAAACACCCGAAGAAACATCGAAAGAAAAAAAGAAAGAGGGAAATATACCCCGTAATGTTCTTAAAAAGTCCGCAATAGATCAAATTAGAGACATCGACGACGATGAAGAATTAGTTAATTTTGTTGCTACAACATCAACTAAGAGCATTCGAGATGAGTATATCAATGAAGGTTACAAGAAAAAAATAACCTCGACGGAGAACTGGGCAAGAATAGTGTATTTAGCGAGTAAACATAGAGAAGCATTACCACATCGTGGTGATCCCGATTACGATAAATTCCTCGAGAAAGTTAAGAGTAGAACGCCAAAAAAAGGAAAAGGATACCCTGTTGGTAAAGAATCCTACGGCGTTACCTGCCCTAATAGTATTCTCAGTGATATATCACGGCTGGAAGTACTAATCGGAGGAAAACGAGCCGGAAATAACTCTACGGAAATAATCAATGAGGCCGCTGATATTTGCAAGCGGTTATTTGCAGGCGGTATTATGGACATTAATGTATATCGAACGCTCATAGACGAACTCGTGGATGATTAATTGGAAAACTGGTGTTTTTAATAAGGATGATCATACACTACAACCATGATAAACCAGTACTCGTCTACGTGGTAAACTCGCGATTGCCTGTTTACCGCGCGTACTATGGAGATGGTCTCGGTAGCACCATTGCGGGGTTATTTACAAGAATGGCTCCAAAAGTAGCGCCGTTAGCCAAACAATTAGGAATGAAGGCTATTGATGTTATTCGTGATAAGGGTATTAGTGCCATTGGAGATGTTGCCGGAAGGGCGTTTTCAGCCGCGCGGGACAAACTAATGTCATTGGTGAAATTCAGGAGAAAAAAACAGAAACCACCGGTAATGCCATCAACGACAGTGATGCCTGCAAATGTCAGTAAAGTAATAAATAACGCCGTGGAAGAAAAATTAGAGTCGTTGGCGACGACTCAGTCGTTGGCGACTTCGCCATCCGCCGATGCGGCAACCAACGCGCTCATGAACGCGATAGCGGGGAGTGGTTTAAATTCAAAGAATTTACGACGAAAAAATCGCAATTGAAAACATCAACATGATAAATAATAGAATGTTTGCGCGTACCGCTGATCCCGCGTTTGATATGGACGCCCCAGTACGCAGGGATGATTCTGTCCGTGATTATCAATATTATTCTTATTATGCAGCGCAACCTGACCTACGATCGCGAATTGAACTTCAAGTCCAAGATACCAGTAAATATTTTTTGCCGTGTGAAGCGTTTATCGAAATCGAGGGAGAACTCGTGACAAATTCCGCCGATAATGCACCATACGCAGATGACCATCGTGTTCGAGTTGGCTTCGTCAACAACGGTATCATGGCGTTATTTGAGAGCGCCAGATATCTTATTGACGGGCGAGAAATTGAATCAATAGAACGCGAGGTTGATGTTGCAACGACGATAATTGGGTTGGCGAGATACTCGGATGATTATGCAAGATCGGCGGGCCCATCTATAATGTTCGCAAAGGACTCCACCGATAACGCTGATCATATTCAGTACATTAACGTGCTGGTGGAAAGAGATACTTCAGTTCCTAATCAAACTGAAGCAGCCAACCCAGACCGCAGAACAAGACCGGGTGACAATTTCACTGTTATAAAAAGCACCAACAATGATTTCAATCTAGGATTCGCAACACGAGTAGGAATGTTGCAAGGACCACGCCGAAAGTTTTCATGCGCGATTCCACTCCATCACATATTTGGATTCTGCAGAAATGTCAGGAAGGTTATCTATGGGGCTAAGCATACAATCGCGCTGACGCGAAGGGGTGATGATAACAATGCAATATGGCGTGCTGCTGGCGTCGCTGCCGGTAAAGTCATTTTAACTAAAATGGCATTGTGGATGCCGGTGCTGACTCCATCAGTTACCACGGAAGCACGATTGTTAGCATTTATGGAACAGGGAGGGAAATCGTTGTTGAGTTGGCTAGCGTTAACAACTGATGCTAAAGAGGATAACGTCGCCGATACGTTTACATGGCACCTAGCATCAAAACAGGGTGTTTCAGCCCCGCGTCATATATTCATAGCGCTACAGAATAGGGAACGATTGGGTAATCAAGAACGCAGCCATATGATATTTGATCGATTAGGAGTCATGGAGGTTTCGCTGAGAATAAACGGACAACAGGAACCATCCGAGGATATACAGCTTAATTACGGTGACAACCATGTCGCACGTGTGTATCATCGATTGCTGTCATATATGGGTCGTGATCAAAACGTCGACACTGGTTTGCAAATATCACAACTTGATTTTAAAAACCTGTATCCGATTTATTATTTTTCGCTGGAACATCTTGATTTAACGAGACAATCCGTCGTTGATATACACTTCCGAGCTCGTATAGCCCCAGCTGGTGTTAATTACAGAGCGGTTGCTGTCATTCTCAGCGATAAATCAATGCTGCTAGAAGGTGTTGGTGGACGAATGAGAATCATTGATGCACCAGTAGAAAACATGTAATTGAAAACACAAACGCGTTTACAATAAAATGTCGTATAGTGTCGTCAATGTAGAGTTGACTGATGGTCAAGTCAAGAAATTACGATCAAAGTCGGCTAAACAATGCGGGATCACAATAACGCTGAAGCCGTCACAGATGGCGGGCGGTAATCATAAGATATCGTTGACGGCGCGTCAAATAAAACATTTCAATGATGCGATGAAGAATAAAAAGGGTGTTCAAATAGATTTTTCAGCCGCAGCAATTAAAAACATGGAAAAGACCGGTGGGATATTTCCGCTGTTAGCTGCGATTCCGGCATTGATTGCCGCGGCCGCACCAGCAGTGGCTAAGGCGGCGGCGTTGGGGGCCGTTGGTACCGCGGCGGGGATGGCATTGAAGAAGGCAACCGGGAAAGGCTACAAAAAAAAACGACCCGTGGCCGGAAAGGGTCTAAGACTACCGGGAACCCCGTATTCATGGTACTCGGGAAAGGGTCTAAGACTACCGGGAACCGTTTAATGACTCCCATGTCTAATTTTGATTTAATGGACGCCGCAAACGCGTTAGCGATAAAAAACTTCAGAGGTGTTTTTATGAGGGATCAATTACCGACAAAACCAAGGAATATTGAAACCGGTATAATTAACCTCGATGGGTCCTCCGGAGCGGGAACTCATTGGGTTGCATACGCGATTGATCCGCGTGCGATCGTCTATTTTGATTCATACGGGTTAGCTCCGCCGAAAGAGTTTATGCGGTATATCCGGGCGTGTTCAGCCCGGGCGTGTTCAGCCCGGGTTTTTTATTCCACGCTGCCAACACAGCAATTGAGTGACCCGCCGATATGTGGCCGTGAAGTATTGAACGTACTCGCGGCGATTTCATCATCGCGAAAACCACCTCATATGGTTGTAAACGAATATACTAGTGGGGTCGTAGAGGCCCGGCGGGTTAATTAGAAACGCTGGTTTTTTTTACAATAACGATGATTGATATCTGGGGACGACCGGTTTCGGCGCTGAAAAAGCCCACGGAAACGCCCGCCACCGATGACATAAAAAAACTAATTGAGGATGAAATCGCTGATACGTTGAATTTAACCAGTGTTGACCCAGATGAAATAGTTGTATTTCAAGACCGCCAGGGTAAATTGAAATCCAGTAATGTGTCGCTGAATGACGTTTTAATACGACAGCGTGATGCCGCCGAGGGCACTATCGCGTTGTATACCAGCGACGGACGAATCAAACCGGGTGAATCCATCTTGACGATAAATGGAAAAATAAGTACACTTGGCGACAATTATATAACCATGTCAAATTCGTTAAAGGGTTTACGTAGTGAAATTAAATTATATGAAGAACGGATCATGTTGACGCTAACGCATTTCGACGATGTGCAACACATTGTCGAAAGATTTTTTCGGGGATCCACGACGGCAGACGAACCAAATCTTGTAAAAATAAAAAATGCTATTTCGGATCTTATGGAGATGTCGGCCAATTTACCCCCGTTGCGAAAAAATGTTAACAGGATCGATGACAACTTTGATAAATTCTTTGGTAAAAAAAATACCAAGCCGGATGAGATTACAATAACTATAAATGATATCACTGCGTATGGACAGGAAATAAAAACAATCAAAACTGATGTTGCAACAAACAAAAGGAGTGTAGACGCGCATGAACGGGAAATAGAAATAATCGGCGCTAATGTTGCAACGATCATAAATAATGTAGACTCGCATGGACGGAAAATAGAAACAATCAAAACTGATGTTACAACGATCATAAATAATATGGACGCACATACACAGGAAATAGGAACAATCAAAACTGATATTGAAGCGAACAAAAAGAGTGTGGACGCGCATACACAGGAAATAGGAACAATCAAAACTGATATTGAAGCGAACAAAAAAAATATAGACGCGTATTGGCGGGGAATAGGATTAATCAAAACTGATGTTGCAGCGAACAAAAAAGGTATAGACGTGCATACATATGAAATAGAAACAATCAAACTTGATGTTGCGGCGAACAAAAAAAGTATGACCGAGAATACACGGGAAATAGAAACAATCAAAACTAATGTTGTAACGATCATAAATAATGTAGACGCGCATAGACAGAGAATAGAAACAATTAACACTAATGCTATAGCGAGCAAAAAAAGTATAGACGTGCATGAAGGGGAAATAGAAGTACTCAAAATTAATGTTATAGCGAACAAAAAAAGTATAGACACGCATATACAGGAAATAAATACACTCATTACTAGGGTTGCAGCGAACAAAAAAGATGTGGACACGCATATACAGGAAATAGGAACGATTAAAACTGATGTTGAAGCGATTAAAGACGGACTACCGAGAGTAGCAGAGAAATTCGAAAAAATAAAAATCCCTCATGAGAACATCATCAACACAGTATACACAATTCGGCATGGATCATTCGATTGGACTCCTACACAGAATACAGTAAATATTACCGCAACTGTTAAGGGTATTTATCGATTGACACTGGTTTCAATGATGCAGTTTAATATATTATCGTCGAGTTCATCCGGGTTTAACAATACAATATCAACAATTATAGACAGGAACGCAACTGAACAGTTTACAATTTATGCCGTTGATAGAAATCTAGCCCGGGCAAACATTACATGGTATGTGGAATTTGCAGCGAATCTAAGTAATTAAAAACACTAGCTCTTTTAAAATAAAAATGACCACCAAGGAAGTTGAATCAGAGGTATCACCGACGTCACATCAATATCGATTCGATACCGCAAAAGAATTTTCCGCGAACTTGAAAACGCTTTCCGAACAATACCGTGTAAAAATAAAAAAATACCGTCGTAAAATAACCGCCATCGACGCGGTCGTGTACTCGGTGTCTGGTATAGTAGCTGGCGCCGGTGTTATTTTATCCACGGTGACCACGATAACCCCGATCGCTGTTCCAATCGCTGTCTCCGCAATGACAACAGTTGCTGGAATTGCCAACGCAATCACTAGGAAGATATCATCGTGTTTTCAGAAAAAACTCAACGAGTATACAGTAAAACATCAAATAGTATCCGACGCATACTCGAAATTATCCGGGTTGATCTCGTTATCGATTGATAATTTGTTCGTATCCGATGTTGAATTCTCCACGATGGTCCAGTTATATAGCTCCGCGATGTCAAAAATCGAGGATTTTCAACTGGAAGCCGAAACCACCTGGTTGTTAAAATTAGACACTAAAAACAACGAATAATAATAATGTCGCTGAACCCCGAAGGGTTTCAATTACTTCAGCGGATCGCGGAGAACACCACTCCGGTACAAACAAATATGATATCAATAACGTCAACGAAACCCGAATTCAGTGTGAACTTCCCGTCGCCGGTTCCAGTGAAGGAAATAGCGCTGGCAAAATTGCGAGTATATCACAGTTGGCCTAATATTCGAGCGGACGCATTTAACGGACAACAACCTAATAACTCGCTGGTTTTTGCACGGAAAAATAAACCCGATGGGACCCCAGACTGGGAGGAGGTTACAATACCAACTGGGTCATACCAAATAGAGCAAATCAATAAAGAATTTCAACGCAGAATAAAATCGATCACAGGAAAGGAATCAAAAATCGCTATTACGGTTCATGAACCGACGTTATCATCGACGATTGAAATAAGCACACCGGGGTATATGGTTGATATTTATAACAGTTCAATAAGAACCATACTAGGATGGCCTAAGAATCCACCCGCGGATTTGCACACAAATGTGCAATCGTATCATGAGATTAATCCCAGTTATCTGAATGATTTGTCTATTATAAGAAACACGTTATTACCCAGCGAGTTTATATTTCAAGACAGGAATACCATGCAATGGTTTTTTCCGTATAAGAAAACTCCTGAATTGTCAGCCAAGGTCACAGTTCGTTTAGATGATATCACTGGTGCGTTTGCCGAGATTAATCGTAATTACCAATCACAACTAGAACAGCTACGGAAAACAAAAGCACGAAAACACGTTGAGGTGTTAAATCAACTTATATCAGACATGGAATATATTAATGAGCGAATCGTTAAGACAATATCCGATAGCAGCGATGATAATAAACAAAAATTCCTAACCGGGTATAATATCACAGAAGCCGATTTACCCGATTTCAAGTTTCCAGGATACAACGCGCCAGAACTAAGAAAGTCTCTTAATGATTTTCTCAGTCCATCAACTTATATCCTCAGACACGATAACGGGGATGATGGTATGCATATTGCTCCATACAACGTAAATATCGCATCGGTGATAGCAATCAATCTAGTGTGTGATGTTATCGAAGGGAGTTACCAGGTAGATACCAATCAATCAAATCAAGCTCAACAGGGATATATCCTTTATTCATTTTCACCAACAGCCCCTCCGGGATTTTTAATCGTTGAGAATCCGATTAATCCGGTCTATATGCGATGTCATGATCGGTTTTTAACGAGAATTAATTTTAAACTCACCGATCAGTCAAATAACCTAATTGATCTACAGGAGGAGGAGTTAGTGATCACTCTGTTTGTAAGATCATTGTAAATAACTTCTTAGCAGCAGAGGGGGCGATGACATCGACGCGGTCGTCGATGTGCTTACCGGACGCTGACGACGCTGGGGATCGACGCGCAGAAGGTGTTAATTAAACCAAATGACGACGCGACGATCCCCCAACGACGTCGTCATTTTTTTTTTACCAGGCGCTGACGACACTAGATCGTTGAGTGCAGAAAGTAATAATTAAGCAAAATAACGATTGGACAAAATGTCGGATTCGCCCCCTCTGCTGCTCAAACGTTGTTTGATCACTGTAGGATGGTCAGTTCAATGTACTGTACAGAGTTTGTGCGGTTCGTGCCTGCTTGTGTGAATGTGCTATTTTCGTGAACCTAGTTTGTCATAACTTATATGTGATTACCTTAATACTGAGGCGAACGGCATCGGTTTCGATAAAGCCAAAAAACGTTATATGACATTAATTTTCCTTTAAATTATTTTACAGATACAAGTTCTGAGGAGGATTCAACCAATAATCAAACAAATTCGTTACCATTTCCAAATAATGGTAGCCGATGTAAGTATGTTTTGGAACAACGTTTGGGACGAAACGAAATAAAGAACCAAGAAATTAAGAGAAAAAATATCATATAATGTAATTACAAAATTCTGATAATGTAATCTTTATCAGAAACGACAAAGATAGACATAAATATTTTTATATTCCCCTTTTGGACGATATGTATCTAATATAAGCCATATGTTTACATAATTTTAGCCAGAAGCAGAACATCCTCTAGCAAGTTGATTGATGATTTTGTACAAGCAAGTTTAGAAGTTTAGAAGTAATCTACTATAGCAAACCAATTGCTGAAACAAAATCGCCTTCTGTCACATCAAGATCAACGGAGATTCTAAATACATCGCCTGAGTATCAAGTTAATAATTATAAAAAAGTAATATTAGCTTAGATATATTGAGTCCAGTACTTACTCCAATTCGAAATTAGAAGGGTGTATTGGAAATATTGCACCTGACGCCATTACAGTATATAACGTAACGTGTATGTTTAGCCAGAACTGTGTTAGTGTATTGCACATTTATTTGAACGAGAGAGTTGTCAAGAGGTTGTTACTGATATATACGCATATGGTAAATTCAAATGCACCTCGACAAAAACAACACTTTTGGATAATGTTGATTTGGCCCAAGTGCTACCCTGTAACAATGGACGTATTGTACAGTTTCTGAGTGAAGTTCTGTCCATCCAATTTATCTACATGTTATCTGCCAGATTTATGCAAGCGTTCTAAACTGGCGTAGGGGAAACGGCGCGATTACTTTACTCAAGGACACATGCACAATGTCAATGTCATGACATGCGACAATGATGAGATCAGTGCAGGGGGGATCAACCAGAGTATCCCTACAATCGGTATGTATAGCTAGTATTATTTGTTCTTGCTTCGCAAGTATTCACATTATCGTGCACACGACATTGTTAAAAATATTCCCTCAACAACATGTGAATTGATTAGTGAAATGAAATATGTGTTGCGGCGACAATATGACGTAATTCATTTAAGCTATGTACCTGGTTACATGTATCAGTTGATTAACACGAGTGTAGTTATCAATTAGTGAGGAATAAACTATGAATTTTGCACACGTTTTGTAACCACGTCTTAAATAATTGTATTTACAGTTCCAAGACGTACTAGCATTTTTAATTGTATCATATCATAACATATATGGCCGTCATTAGGGCATTACAGAAGGTCTTAAGTATATTATCTTATACATATATTCAATAATTTTGGCGAGCTATTTTTGGAATTAAGTAGATTAAGTGATACTATTGAGATCAACATCACATAGATTAATTGGTATTATTGAGAACAAAATTACATACACCTGTCTATAAGTGATGACTCGACTATGTTTGTTCTATTAATGAGCATTCCACTTCTTCGAGTTCATATGTTTATTTATGAACAGTTACGGTCGCATTTCAACAGCATAATTACATTTAAAAATATATATATATATATATATATATATATATATATATATATATATATATATATATATATATATATATATATATATATATCAGTATAACCTACATACGTGACCTAGAACGATATATTTCTGGTTGTTATTATAATGTGAACGTTTTACTGCCTGTATGCTTTACGTAAGTCTCTAATTAATAATCGATGAAGGAGCTTACATGATGCAACGAACATGGAAGAAAGATATGAACGAATGAACATAATTAAATTAACTAATACAAGAATGAATGAATGAAGAAACATTGAGTTTTAGTATGTGTAACTAGTCATTATTGAATACCTAATGCAAAGTACACAACGGAATCTTCTGAGTAGACTCATGCAATACTTAGAGTACCTCAAACTAACCGAAACTGCCTGGAATAGATTGCTCAGATTTTATTTTATTTACAATGTAGGTATTTCATAATTTATTGTTCCATATTTGCAAAACCAGAAATTCAAACACATTTCTAGACAGCAATATATGAAGTCTCTAGCGGCGCCATTTCCAACAAGTTGAGAAATAATTGTTGCCATGAATGCAATTCAGCTTCCTGCCTCTTTTGCAAATCATAGTTGTTTTCATGGTATAGACTGAGGATACTAAACTTGCGATTGCCTGTTCTATTTCAGAGTGCCTCAATGTGCTATAATTCGTAAGCACATTTAGCCACGACATTTGATTTTACATGTATACAAAATTGCTAGAAGCCGCAGTTAGAGTCACATAAATCACTTTGCACAGTCATATATCAAATGCTGTCCCAGGCCCTCTGTAGTTGCGTCCAGGGAGATGCTTATTGCCAGAAAAATTACTCAACGGGTAGCCTTTCATTAGTGCAACAACTATATCACCACCGAAATATTTATACCAGCGTATGGAACTGGAGATTGTCTCGAGCATATATTTATGTTAACAACATCACACGCACGTGCCAGGGTACGATACTTGATCAAAGAATGATGAGCTCCAGAAAATCAAATTTGTGACCAAGCTCACAAATATGCAAATCAGTCCTGCAATTGCGATCAAATCACCACCATATGGTGCTCGTTGGACTAATGATGCTAGCAAGATTAGTACAAATTATTTGTTATTGATTAGAACCATTATCGGCTTAAGCAATCACTTAAGTCGTTTACACTCCGTCAGCAACAACACTATCAAATCCAGTTACGAATATTTTCAGTGAAACTGCTTAGCAACGTCGAGTACAATCCAATACGGATTGGATGACTGCAACTTCAGCAATGGGGTACTGCTTTGAAAGCCTGAGGTTTTAGACGTAACCGATAATTAATAAAATCAAATTAGATATGGGACATAGATGCACATGTATTGCTAGATACAAGTATTATTACAAATTACATAGATTACGAGATTAGAGACTTAAACAAGTAAGGGTCAATTGTATTTCAAAGTCTCTGTATTTTCTTCCTGTCGATGCATTTGGTGAAGACCAAAGAAGGTGCGTACAAGAATAAATGATTGTCGACAATGATATTATGCCGAGAATCAACAGTTGAGTTGTCTGAACGACGGAAAGCAAATCGATGCAATTCGTCACAAAACAAGTCGTTGTTTGCCGGTATGTTAATGATATTTGTTAAAGACTCGAACTACTGTCTAGATAATAACAAATTTACAATTGACGGCTCATTTATTCAGCGCGAGACCATCTTAAGTCACGCGGGTAGTTCTCCTGCATAATTCCAATGACAAACTTTTCGAGTTTGTAAAGATTCTAGTAAGGTTCTTCTGGGGGCCAAATATTCAGTCAAATTAAACAAAAATGGGAACTCCAAACACGAAGTTTGTCGTGATGCTTCCGCCTCTGCGGGTTAAGTATAGATTTCTAATTTTATGCTTTTGATGCCCTCACTGGCTCCATCAGTAATCATGAAAACAGACTGGCACTAAAGCGACATTTTTTTGAGAATTCTCATGGTTGGTTTAAACCAAGCAAGGTATAACATTTGGCATGGTAGACACTCTAAACATCCAAGTGGAAAATACGTTGATGTTTTCAAAAATGGAAGTGACCAAGGTCTCGTTGAGGTTAAATGGTTACCAAGAACCCACCGAAAACATTTGCTTAACATTGACAACAATCAAGTATCGCGTGTATATCATCCGTTGCTGCAGTACATGGGCATAATCCGGAATGTTGCCACAAGCGTGCAGATTTCCCAGCATAATTTCACTGATTTGTAACTGATTTATCATTTCTCTATACACCTCGTTAAGTCGCCCATGGTGGACATGTACTTCTGGGTACGGTTTGGAGGAGTTTAGGATAGTTCGAATAGACTCCAGCCGCAATGAAAAAACAAATATGAGTTCATTTGAAACTTTATCTGGGACCACGCGTAACAATTGTCTTGAATAAATTAAGATAAATATTAACCATCTAAGTGGAGGAAAATATTGGCCTAATAAGTTTAACACTTGGTCGACTTGTTTTCCTTCTGCCTGCAAATATCGTCGACAGCTGTAAATCTCACGTCTTAAAAATGCATGAGTCTGGATTGTATGTGTTAATCTTAGCCCGGTACAAAAGTAGGTGCGGTTTGATAGTACCACTGTTTGACACCTTTCACATACTCAGCATCAGTATCATTAGTTGTCAGAGATGAACACGGTTCAAGTACATTGTATATAAATTGAAACGGTAATTAATCGCCGCTTTCAGTGCTTGTATACAACATTTAATATTGCAAGTACGTGATACAGTATAATCCTCCAAGTGAAGACGCTCTTGTGGAATATACTGAATGTAGTCCAACTGACAGCAGACACAACTATTTATCACTATTTTCTTCCGCTGATCGAGAAATAAATGCATACAAGCGGTGCTACCAAATCGAGAGTGCAAGAAACTCCACCATTTAGAACACCTTCCTAATGTGCCACTATTCAATTAGAGGCCAGCTTAAAGTTCTTGCATTAGCACGCGAAAACACTTTGCAGACAAGATTCATATCTTACTGGCGTAAAGAGATACCAACTCATATTTTATTTCACCGAACGAGTACATTTTCAAAAATTAATGTTGAACAAATATTGACTTGCCCAGAAAAAAAAAATGGTCCACAAATTATCAAACAGACACACTTGTCCAAGTTAAAGTTATAGCAGCAAACCAATCGATATAGGCACAAATCAAAGGCGTAATCAGTGTGTTTCTAAACGACTTGGTGACTTAGTGACAAAACACATGAACGCATAATCACCGGAGACTTAAATAAGAAATACATGTACGTGATTGTTTATAGTATTTACATTATAACCGATTCGACTTCCGCTGGCCTTGCTTTACCTGGAAGTGAGATAAGAAGACTTATCATAGCTACAACAGTCGCATTTACTATTCGTGTAATATTAAAAGTAATGATTGACGCGGGGGGCGCTGAAGAAAAAAAAACAAGTTCATTACGGCAGCATTACTGAATTCAGAAATTGTCGCAACCCACAATTTAGTTTCATCACAATTGACATGTTGTACTCTGCGACCATTACAGATTAAGTAAATAGTATAACAGAATTTGAACGATACTGGCTCAGATGTTTAACCGGTCCATTAATTAGGAAAATAGGTGACTAATTCAAGGCACTTAAGGTTAAGTAAAAAAGAATTCCATTGGGTGTGGGCACGTGGCTAAAATATTTCGTTCACCAAGTGTGCGAGGTAGGGTGTACCTTACCTTTGAGGTTATTTCATCTTTGTTATTGGGAAGATGCGCACGCCTAGCGGGTTGTGCTCCTAATGCTTTAGATCCATTCTGCGTGCATGCGTGTATGTATGTATGTATGTATGTATGTATGTATGTATGTATGTATGTATGTATGTATGTATGTATGTATGTATGTATACATGTATGTATGCATGTATGTATGCATGAATGTATTTACGTATGTACGTGTGTATGCACTGTTCACCTCAGCAGCATTAGAAAGGTCGGAGGCGAGAGCAACCCCAGCATATTTCATTGACTAGGGTATATGAATATTAGAATGAAAGTGTTTACCTGCATGATTTGTTTCTTTAAAAATACGACAATATTGTTTTTATCCTTATTGTATCGCAGTCTCTATTTGGAGTAATAATCATGGAGGTTGCAGAGCAAAATACACATGAAATTAAATGTTGAGGTTAGGAGGAATGTGTCATCAGCTGGGAGACCACATGGGATGTTTGAAGTAACAATTTGTATTCACATTGTGTTGACTCCAGTAAATGAATGATAATAACCAAGCTCAGAGAAAGAATGATTAATTTATATCCACATATTTTCTTTAAGTTCAAGAATGTAAAGCTTGTAGAAGATGACATCGTGACATACTGTGTTGAAAGCTTTCTCATTTGCTAAGAATTTAAGTATAGGCATGAGGAAAAAATGACTTAATCTCAATGGAAACTTCAAACAATGTTGGCGGAAAACAAAATTCTTCCATAGCTCTTTTTCTCATCTACTAATAGATAATATCACAATTATATAGTGCTGCCTTCCTGTGTATCAGTTTGTCAACGTAAATATGGTGTTTTTTTAAACAGTCTCTCTCTCTATCTATCTTCAGATATATTGTTCATATCATGATTTTGTTGCGAATTTATGTAATTACCAAACTTTATATTTCATCATCGATATGCAGGAAGTATGTGTACATGTGTTTCCTGTTTGTACACATTTCAAGCGACACATACTGCTCTCTCCCACTCCCTCTCGTTCATTTAATTGGATTATATATTTTAGTGCTTGCTTTTAAGCGAGCATGAAATAGAAACAATATTGCCTGGCATCCACATTGTTTTTTGATGTGAATTTACATATTTCATGCCGCACGAACGACCTTCTTGCACGTTTACACATATGATACCGATGTTCACATAGCCGCCTATCTCTCTCGTTCGCTCACTCACCTGTCCCATTTGTGTGTGTTTGACTGAAAAAAAGTATTATATATTTTGCACATGAAATGAAAATATTTACATACCAGTATTTGTTTTTCAACATTGTTATTCCTCATAAAAATGAACGTTAGAAGTGTAATGAGTATGTGGTGATTCTTAGAAGATCTTATAATTTGCACAATATTCATACACGTACATTAGTGGTGTAATTATAACATGTCTTTGTCACCATATTAACTTGCTACCGTTGATCCTCTCCAAAAAAGGTATCGATGCACTTCGAAGGTAGATTTCAATATCCAAAACACTGAATTGTTTGGTATGCAAACACCGAAATGAGATCTAAACTATGTCAATGTATCCACAACAAAAGTTATCCTTTATAAAATTAAAACCCATATATGATTAAATAAAAATGGCGACCGAGAATTAATACCATTATTGATTTATATAGTAATGTACATACAAACAGTGTTTTCCCTCTCGCTTACATTAAGCAAACTATTAATATTGGAGGTATCATAATATTGTTTGATAAGTGTTTGGAGAGGTGAAATATATAATTCAGTCTGACTAAAGTGATGCTTGGAAGAAAGCGTTCGACAACAAAATATATTATTTAGTTAGATTCAAGCACGCATCAAGATTTCTCACATACTAGTATGTTTTCGTACCTAAATGAAGTGACATTATCTAGCAAAAATCATAAATACAAAATTTACTGACAACTATTCGCAGTTCTATTCAAGGATATTTCATTGTGATAAGAAAGAAAATTTTAAAAATGCTAGCAGTAAATGTACAAAGAAAAACGCACAATACTATTTTTTGAGCTTTATGCATGATGCAAAGCGATGATGGCGCAAAGAGCTTTATATAAATCATTAAGTTTGTCAAAACATAATAATGGAGTTCATTTAAAATATCGATATAAGTTAAAATGTTTGACTTCGTTCTCTCATAATCGTCAGTTATGATGTATAGCTCTTGAATCTGACACAATTAGAACCATATATGGGTTTCTTCATGTCTCATTTTCATCCACTGTATGAGATATGCACGAGATATTTGGCTCATAATATATGCTGGAATTGTTGAATAACACTGGTCAACAGTGAAATCATTACTGACTTGAAAAGGCCCTAATCTGTAGTATTTTGGTGTGCCGAAAACGAATATAACCGTGAAAAATTTGTATTGGCTCTCGTTTTGAAGATATTCATATACCTCATTTTCTATGTTTCACTGTGTAAATTTCTCCAGTAGGACTGCAGCAACATCCGGAATAATGATGTAACATTGCATAATACCATCATGCTCACATCATCCACAGTTGATTGCATCATTTTCTGATGCAATGCAATACTAATGCCATGCGGCTGCTGAAGTAAGTTGACGTCAGCAGTGTACTATACATGTGTAGGCCTATTATACTAATGCCAGGCGGCTGCTGAAGCTGACGTAAGCAGTGTACTATATAAAACCCAATCAGATAGGTTCAGCATTTAAAATATTTTAGACGTTGTGCGAGACAGTTCAAGCTACTGTTACATAAAACTTATTATTTTATCCATTTACGTACAATAAAGAACAGTAATGCCTCGAAAGTGTGTTAATACCGCGGACAATTTTTGCTATATTTGTGGGGAAGTGACATTTGCCAACCAGAAGAAAAGTATCAATTCTCAAGTGAAGAAGGCATATCATCTTTACTTCGGATGCAAGGTTGGTGACCAAGACAAGCCTTGGGCTCCGCATATATGCTGTGCTACATGTACAACACAGCTTTCACAGTGGTTGAATTGCAAAAGGTCATCAATGCCGTTTGCAGTCCCAATGGTGTGGAGAGAGCCAAGCAACCACCTAAATGACTGTTACTTCTGCTTGGTTCCTCCTCTTTCCGGCGGAATAACGAAGCGAAAGAAGTCGAGAATAGTCTACCCAAACATTCCGTCTGCACTGAGACCAGTTCCACATGGTGAGGGACTTCCTATTCCAGAACCTCCAGCAGAATATTCTCTTGATTCATCTGACGAAGACAAAGGTGAGTCGACCTGTTCTTCTCCTGGTCCATCAGCATGCAGTGATCCAGATTTTCACTGTGGTGCATCATCAACCCCACACAGAATAACACAGGAAGAACTAAATGACCTGATTCGTGATTTGGACTTATCAAAGAACAAGGCAGAATTGCTAGGATCAAGACTCCAACAATGGAATCTTCTAGAAGAAGATGTCACAATTACTGCATATCGAAAGCGCCACCAGCAATTGGAGCCTTTCTTCAGAAAGGAAAGTAATCTGATATTCTGTTCCGATATTGAGGGCCTCATGAATGCTTTAAAAATCACTCATGACCCACAAGAATGGAGACTATTTGTGGACTCTTCGAAACTGAGTCTCAAGGCTGTGCTTTTGCACAATGGAAACATTCTTCCATCTATTCCAGTAGCGTATGCTGTCCACATGAAAGAGACATACGATAACTTAAGGCAGCTACTGAATTCCATTGAGTATAACAAGTACAGCTGGCACCTCTGTGGTGATTTGAAGGTAGTTGCCCTTTTAATGGGACTGCAGCAAGGATATACAAAATACATGTGTTTCTTATGCGAGTGGGATAGCCGAGCAAGGGAAATGCACTACATGAGGAAGGAATGGACTCACAGGCAGAATGTAGCCATTGGAGAGAAGAATATCCAACACCCAGCTCTGGTTGAGGCTCAGAAAATCTTGCTACCACCCCTTCACATCAAACTAGGTTTGATGAAGAACTTCGTGAAAGCCATTGACCGGACTTTGCCAGCATTCCGATACCTGCATGAAAAATTCCCTCGACTCAGCGAAGCAAAGATTAAAGAGGGAGTTTTTGTGGGTCCTCAGATTCGAGAGCTTTTCAAAGATGACCGGTTCAACAACTTGCTGGAAGGTGACGCGAAACAAGCATGGAATGCTTTTCGCCTAGTTTCTACAAACTTCCTCGGAAATGTTAGGGCAGAAAACTATAAGGAACTAGTAGAAGACATGTTGATGAAGTATAAGAAACTTGGCTGCAATATGTCTCTAAAGATTCACTTCCTTCATTCCCATTTGGATTTCTTTCCTAGCAACTGTGGTATTGTTAGTGATGAACACGGCGAACGTTTTCATCAAGATATCGCAACAATGGAACAAAGATACCAGGGAAAATGGTCCACTACAATGCTGGCTGACTACTGCTGGACACTCCTCAGAGATGCTCCCGAACAGCTGTACAAGAGACAGGCGAAGAAATCTAAGATGTAGTCAATGACTTGATTTTTTATAGGTAGGCTATTACAGTTGACCTTTTACTATTGGAATGCATTTCGTTATGTAAACATTAATTTCTTGCAGATTACAAAAAAACTAGAGCCAATTTTGCAATTTGACTGTCATATTCGTGTTCAGCACATAAAAATTGATAAGAATTGACTAATTTTATTTCAGTAACATGACTTTTGTAAAAATTTGTTGTCCAGTGTAATCTTACTGTCATCGTGATCGCAAGTTCTTGTAAATTATTCCCCTGTCGATAGTAGAGGACTGTGGTTGAAATGTACTTGGAAGTCCAAACTCCATATTCACACAACTCTTTCACTTGAATACGCATTGAATCTAGGATCTTGATAATACATGCATATAAATTAATTGAATACAAGATATGTCAAAGTAGCAATATATTTTATGTAAAAGTGCGATGGGTATGTATGATGTTTTGTAATAATGAATTGTACATCTAAACACTTTTGTTCACTGAGTAACAAATTATTAAATGTATACGCACACAACTAAATACATGTTCAGAGTGGAATAAGTTAATGCTCATTTTAATTATAAGAGTAGATCTATTTCCATGTTTTTTGTTTTCTTCGCTGCGTTAGATAATTCATATGTCGAGGAAATAATATAGCTGACTGCAAGCCATGATGTAGGTCTGCACATATCATAAGTGTCGAAGGTGATTTAGCTATTGGCATTATTAAGTTACATCGCCTAATCTATTGTTACAGTTCATTCACCTGTCTACGTTATTCCTGTCACAATCGGAGCCTGTGTTGTGATCAATCTCATAATTTGTTTTCTAATATGGATGCGACGCAAAAAATCACGTAGTCTGGAAGCAGGTAATAACCACATGCGATCATAGCTGTTTTCCGACCTTTAATTAGATGGTTACTATTGATAATTTGAATACGTTATATTGACTATACGTTTTGCTAGCTGAAAAGTTCTTTGCCAATCTTTACGTTGATATTCTGTGTACTCCATCACAACCCTATTACCTAGATAGAATATTAGGAATACATTAAAGACCTATCTCACACAACATCAACCTTTAAATTATTTTGGAGTAAGTCTAATGCTATTGTGTTCTTAGTAGGGAATATGAGTCTTTAAAACGTTATTTGGTTGACTAAGAATTGTCAGTGGGCATTGCCATCACCATATAAATCTTGTCTGTAACCGATTATGTGTATTCAGTTCATAATGTTTTATGTTGTTTATATATTTTGTTTTAGGAAGATCAATATTTATGACAGATTACAAAACCTACTTAACAACCACTTATAATTAAAGACCTATATTGGCATAATCTTGTTAATACAAAGTTCGTTATTATTTTTGTAGAACGACACCAGGTACTTGAGAAATGCGAAACGGATTTATATATTACGCCTATCCCAGCAGAAAGACCTATGCCGATACCTCCGAGTGACAATTTACGCATGGATTATTCCGATACCGATCAAAATGCTCAAAATGATACGAGCACGGAGTTCTTATCCATGGTTCAGAGTCCGTGCATTGATGGGTATGAGATGATCCGCATATCGAGTAATGATGATTTCCAATATACGCCGCATGACAACGAAATCACTGCTGAATCAAATGAAACCTCGTTCACGCCGTTTTTTGCTGAATCTGATTATTTAACAGTGGAGTCTGTAATGGAAAGTACTGTGTAAACTAATCAGATTGCCATACTGTTTATACACACACATATATAGATTAAAATATGTGAACATTAACGAGAGATTTTAATTAGTCTTGAACAGGTAAAATCAACATTAAAAATGAATTGCCAATGAATAATGTAACACACCGAGTTTAGCAATATTATTTAAAGTTTTAAATTAAACGAACTAAACACTATGTTAATGGATATGTGTTTTGCAACTTAACTAATTTTGGAAGTATTTCTATCTTACATTGGGTTGTTTGTATCATATGAAAATGTCTGACTATGTAATTGTTATATATCAAGGTTTGCATACATAGTAAACGCATTTCTTCAGGTCACACATTAAAATTCCGGATTGTTTCACTGTGTTCTTTAGACGGCATCTTTTTAGATGATAACGTCCTATGTGTAGGCGTCACAATTATCTAGAGGCGACAATATCATGTTCATTAAACAATGGAAACTTTGAAGGAGATCCTATCATACCAAACAACAGGAATTAATATTGATACAATCAATCTCGAGTTACAAATGAAGAAATTTATTGTATTATTTCCATGAATTCGAATTTCCTACAGCCTTATACGAATCTGTTGCCATCTTTTGAAATTTCAATTTTGACAATGCAGTCCTCGAGTCTTGTCAATGGAAATACTCTGCTTTTGTGACATTATTTACTGATCGATAATCAATATATATTCGAATGAGATGATCTGTTTTCGACACATGATGGTTAATTTCAGCTACGTTTGTTTGGTACTATTGCATATTTTATCATCAAATGTTGAATTTACGTTTGCAAACATTCCCGTTTGAGTGGATTCATCATTTAAGTATTATTTAATAGGTGAATATTCTGCATATGCATCCTCACGATGGATTGTATATGTTGCCACATCTGGAAACGTAATCATCTTCAAACAACAGCTGAACATTTAAAATTTTCATGTACAAATTATTCACGCTGTCATTAAGTTCCAGACTCTGTAGACAAGTACAATTTAATTGACTGAATGATTAACATAGCTAACTTTATCAATATACTTCCTTAACATATTTATAGGGCACGCTTTGTCTGCCTTTTGCGTCTCGTGGGTCACATTGATATAATGTTTGTCAAATGTTTTCATTTCAACCAATAAAGACAATGCTATTTTAGCCTGGAGGTGATTCTGATGAAAGGAAAATAAAACTAGAACACTATCACCAGGCTGAAAACGCCATCTCTGTCTATTTTTGTCATGCCTTAATTTCATATTTGACTGAGAAGATTGAAGATGATTATATGCAGATAGATACACCACTGACACCTTACAATTTGACATTAGAAACATATTCAGGAACATTAATTACCAAATATGCGACTGTAAACGTTTCCATCTTAATAATCTCACTGTTTAACAGGCAGTTCATAAGGACTAAAACCTAATAATTCTTGAACTGATTTCCTAACGGCAAACAACCGTAAATGGGTAATATCATCCCTATGTGTTCCAGGATCAAAGAAATACAATATAAGCATCATATTATTCAAAGAATGAAGTTTTTTAAGACCAGAAGTCTACACACGTGTTATCAAGCTTTAAATATGGAATGAGTTTTAATGTTCCTCAAAGGTGGTGCATCTGGAAATTATGTGGATGCACACATCTTTTTTCAGCAAGTATTGGCTGACTGACTTGGTCGTAGGTAAGGGACTGACACAGCATACAATTATTCTGCTAAATGGTTGAATAGTTGCAGGAATATGTTGCATATAAGCTGTAGTATCTTTTGATAGTGCTTTCCTTCCTCTTACATTTGTGACAATATTTACAGCATTTAGAAACCTCGCCTTTACCTTTTGGCCTATAAGAAATGATCCAAAATCGTGTGATTAGTTTTATTGACTTCAGAATGACTAGCCAAGTTAGTTTCATAGGCTAGAGCAGAATGTCATATATATATATATATATATATATATATATATATATATATATATATATATATATATATATATATATATATATATATATATATATAACAATTGGTACTTGTGTTATTTCAATTTTTGTAATAGCGTTCAGAAACCATACAAGAGATCTCATGATTTTGTTCCTATCAGTCAAACAGTGATGGAAACTAATTAGAATAACAAGATTGAATGGTAATGCTATTAACACTGTGATCTATACCTCTTGGTTGATGAATACCAGTAGTAAAAGTAACAGCGCCAAAAGCTGAGGAGAAACAAGAAGCCCGGGACAGTTCTAGGACGGCAAGCGCATGAGTAGATATGTGGCTAAAATATATACTCAGTCATCATGACTTAAATAAATAGAATCGCAGATGGTCGCTCTCCGTTAGTCCCGCTTAAATAAACTACCCGAACAACAGAAACATTATGCAGCAATCAAATGAATAAATAAAAAGCAAGGCAAAAACCGTATTACACGTGTTAAAGGTTCTCGAAGTATACTTTCTCCTCGACATCGAGAGTATAAATGCATACATAATACCTATTGCCGAGGAGGGCGATGTGGAAGGAAAGCTTCCAGAAACCACGGAAAAGAAACGATACTCATCGAAAAGAAGGTATAGATAAGTGTTATGTCTATGAATACGGCACATATCCACTCGTATACAGCTAATGTTGGAGCAGCTTGTGTGAGAACCAAGAACGGTAAAGAACGCAATAGCTAACCCTGTCATTTTCACCTCTGCTTTTATGTTGACGTTGTAAGTATGACCGTTCTTTGAGATTTGTCACATTTATGTGCTTAATCTGGTTCTTGTCTCCTTGTCAATATATGGATTTACGCCGCCCCGTATGATCATGCGACTGTCAACACATCTGTATTATTTTTTTTATAAACGAACATGGTCACGACATGGGCTACAGTCACAAAACTGGTTTCGCAGGTTTTCATCCAATAGCTTTTTCCTTGTTCATAAGTCGGTATATTGATTATGTTAATTTGTGTTGATGCCTCCCGTGAAACGATACCGAGCTTACCCTCCTTCACTGCAGACATGATTACACGAATCTGATGTAATCACAGAAATTGCAAAAATAGAGATGCGTTATATGATAGTATTATATGAAATAATTAGATCATTGACAGAGTGAATAAATAAGTAAGAAAAGGAGCATACGGTAAACATTAAAGTAATGTTTAGCTATACATTGCCGTATCAATTTTGAATTTACCCCATATTGATGGAAGCGATTGCGAGAGAGAAAACCGAGCATATTGTTTCGGAGGTCCTATAAAGAAGCGGGCATGATATTAGCTACATTGAATGTCTCGATTATAGATTGCATTTGTATCTCAGATATTGGATTATACTGATCCATCGTGCTTTCTTCAAGACATTTTACACGATGTTAAACATTGTTATGACATTTAACCTTTACATTAAGGATTAAAGTTAATTATTATCAATTTGTGTTTTTTGAACCTATCAGTTTGGTATATTTTGATGTTCATTCTTTGCGCTTGATAGAGATGAATGCAAAAGGTGTTGCTTACTAAGGCGGGAGCAAGTAAGTCGAGTTTAATAATTAGGGTATACAATAATCACTTCTGTCCGAAATAAAACCATGTTCTATCAATTGGACTAAAACTGACATGATTTGGAATGTAAACTGATAGCGATATTATAATTAGTTACTCGGCAATAATAAAATAGTTGCAGTATGAGTAATTATTTGAGGAGCAATCGCTATTAGTCTCAGAGTTAAAGTAGGCAGCTATATGTTTAAATTATTTGATCATATTATAGATGTTGAATACGAACTCAGTAAGATCTGTCATGGAACATATCAGGAGCAAAGCTGCAGTATTCAATGAAAACAGATCCACGACTGAATTACTTGAGGAAACAAGGTATAGTCAATCAACCTTTACGCAACTCTGTCCTACACGCTTCCGATCAGCCAGCCAGAAAAGCAGGACTGATCAGAGTAAACTGTAACGTTTCTAATCTCAATCTCAGTTAAAATGTATTGTTTATATCAGACACTGTGTTCGTCTAGGTTAGTGTCAACACAGAAGGAAATGCTTACAAAAACTACTAATTAATTTGGATAGAATGCATATCAAAGATTTCCCCATATTCGGCAGAAGTGATGACATTTTAAAGTTGAATAAAGTTCATGGATTTTAATACCTATATATTATAGGAAAATCAGAAATCAGAACGGCATTATCAACACTAAATTAAGCACATATTAAACCAGGATCATGCAGTAGGTAAAATACTGGTACTGGCGATATCTTATCCAATTCGTAGAAACTATCCATTCAAGGTTTCAGCTTAAGTCATGTGTGATGTAAGCGCTTTTACATGTACCTGAAAAAGGGCAACAAAACGTTCTAATTTATAGTATTGTGGAGTATCTAACCATGGGTCATTTGTCTTGTTACCCTAATATACGTGCTACCTTATTCCTTTACATATTCACCAGAAGGACACCAAGTATATTCTGTTTGATGAAAAAAAATGCAGCCTTCAGGTCTTTTATTTTAATTATGTGCAATATATTACACAGAAACATTACCAAGTAATGCAAAAGGTATATTGCTTGCCCGTACATTAAAAACGTTACCAAAACTACAGCGTTTAAAAAATGTTGACCAAGGTTTAGAAGTTCAATATGCTTTTCATGTTATCAATATCTCGCTGTGCATTTGTAATAACGCGAAATATTAAGCAGTGCGTTGGTGTAGCGATGTCAGAAATTGCTCATATAAGAGTTTAAAGTAAAATGATCATTGCATTTAACCTTACCGCAAACATAAGCAATTAACCTGGTAATTTTAGGTGGCACGAATGAACCGTTTTGTAGGCCAACAGGGCCTTAACCCAAACGTCACTTTCTTCAGTGGTGGTAACGATAATATCACAACAGTTCATAATGTTCTTTAAATGGTATATCCAGTATAATTCTCTTTAACACTAAACAGGGTCCGCAGCGTGAACAAGAGAATATATCATTTTAAAGAATAGTATAGTTAACCAAAGCGAGACCATATATGTACATTTTTGACATGAATCTAGGAGACATGTGCATTGTTAAATCGTATATGCTGATCAAGTAAATGTTATTATCCCTTAACATTTGGTACATTACTAGCAAGCAAATAAAACCTTTTTAAGTGGTATTAGTTCATCATTCATTGTCCAAACATTTTGAGAATCACATTTACCCAGTACATATCGTTTACGTTTTATTCTTTCGGTATCAAACCATTCTTAACCGTACGTACATCATCTCTTTTCTGGGAAATATTTAGTACACAAGAGTATCGCCCTAATATTAAACTGATTTAAAGAATCCCTTACATTAATTTAGCAAGATAGTATGTACGTAGGTATGTGTGTATGTATGTATGTATGTATGTATGTATGTATGTATGTATGTATGTATGTATGTATGTATGTATGTATGTATGTATGTATGTATGCATGTATGTATGTATGTATGTATGTATGTATGAATGTATGTATGTATGTATGTATGTATGTATGTATGTATGTATGTATGTATGTATGTATGTAAGTATGTATGTATGTATGTATGTATGTATGTTTATGTGTGTGTGTGCGTGCGTACGTGAGTGCGTGCGTCTGTGCGTCTGCATGTATGTATGTATGCACGTATATATGTACGTATGTATTTATGTATGTACATACCTACGTATATATGTATGTATGTAGGTATGTATGTATGTATTTATGTATGTATGTATGTATGTATGTATGTATTTTCATACGTATGTATATCTCTTTACATGTATACATATATGTCATTTATATTTTGTATAAACATTATAGTTTATATGTACGCACGCGTGTTGATGCTAATTATTGTATTGTTTATGGGCGGTTAACTATCTCCAATGAGCTAATGTTTCTTACTACTGTAATGCAAAAGGAATCTAAAGGTTGTCTCTATTATTGCTCATATGAACAGATGTAGGATGCAGTTACTGAGAACTTCAGTGCAATTTACAATTATTTGATACAGCAAATTTTGTGAGCTATATCATTAACCAGTGTCAATTCATTAGATCCAGCGTCACGTCCATGGAGGCTTAATACAACAATTGTCAATACATGATGGTGTTAAACTTGTACAAGACAGTGTACACACCAACCCAAATTTGATGATTATATCTGAAGGCTGTGGATAATACCATTTTGAGGATTTAATTGTGTGCACATATATGTGTGTATACCTTTAAATATGTCACTATTGGTCGATCGGTTTTATAGTTACATGATATTCTGAAACGGATTGCATAAGTCTGCTGACCTTGTTATAGTTATGTAAAGGAACTGCAAAAAGATTCTCTATCCAACGGTGCACACAGCAAACACATCTGGCTTCCGTTTGACTTAGTTATATTTGTTTTGGTCTAAGAGCAACTGACTACTATAATAGTTGATACCTTGCTATTATCCCATCCAAGTCAGAATGATAACCCTGTAACGTGGAAACGGTGCAAATATTCGTGGATTCAGGGTCTTATATTACACTATGACTTCACTTACATTGTGTGACATCTTTCTCTGCTTGTTCACATCAGAGGTAACACCAGGTAATATGCGAAGCAAAGGTTTTGTAATTAGTTTTAAAAGAACACACTGTTGATAGCTCAAACTACACCATTTTAAACCTTATTGTACATACTCGTCATCAGACGTTGCCTAATACAAAGGTTCTTCATTTGTTTAATTGTGTTATCCGTTATAAAGTGATTTTGGCGTGAGGTTGGTGTGCGTGCTAGATATGTTAAAATTTTAACAATTTAAATAAATATGTGAATACAATTTTTGTGTGTGACTTTATTTATTGAGTATTCTAGATTGTTCAATGATAACCGATGAAATTTGCACTTTTCAGCGTGTAACTATCTATTCAGTGTTTATCTTTAAAAAGTGTATTTTGACTCGAAACGCAAACTGATGCATTTCAAAAGCCAGATGAAGTTTGGTAGATGTTATAAAATGGCACATTCTATATGTAGTTTAAATTGACAGATTTTAATCTTAACACCTCCAGTCCAAACAGAATAATGTTGGAAATCATGTTGTTGAAGCATATGTATGACTATATTAAATTCGTTCAATCCATGATAAGTTTCTTGACCTTTCATTTTGTTACTACACTTCACTCTTGCGAAATAAACAATCTAGGTTAAAGTGTTATATTGTTCAAAAGAGCGTGGAGAAAATAACATACTCTATAACACAAAGTATGGTTAAATCTATTAAATGCATGACCCCACCTTTGTAATATGTGAGGGAGACTTATTGTATTTTAAGTAGGATGTTTCTTCTTCGAAGCAGTAAGTGTTCTAACCAAAATGAAACGCATGTCTCTGTCATTATGTCATGGGTCTTTTTAATCGGGAACTTCGGTCTTTGATTATGACTTGTATCATTAATGTCTGGGATCTTTTATTTCACCAACAATATAGCTGGGAATATAACAGATATAATAGATGCATGGCTGTAAAAAGACATTCATAATACGAACATGGAATGTAACTGGTAGGACAAAGTCACTCACTGTAGGAAAAGTTAATGCACGCCTAGTACATGCATTCGTCGATATATATAGCTATAATGTTATAAAAGAACAGAACAGTCGATTGGTGCTAATCCTCCTAAATAGGAAATCATTTTAATGTTTGAGAAAATCAGTAGGTAGAACGAAGGATTTTATGAAATGGAAAAGTGTTTACATAATTGAAACTGACCCATTTTCAGAAAAGATGGTACTTGGAGCTTCCAGTTAAACGTCTTGATATGTGCAATATCCAACAATTTGTTTTGGTAAGGTGGATGGTCCATATGATCGGTTAGATCATTAGAATAATTATTTTACAAATTGTATCTCCATATCAAATGATGAGTTTGTGACGGCATGAACATCACAGATCATGCAGACACAGAATAACAACATATAACCTATTTCCACACGAAATCATCATCATCATTGGCGACTCGGTCTCGAAAGACCATGCGAATAGCGCCCTTGGGGTGTTGCCTGTCTCTGTTGGCAACGTCTGCTGTGGCTGTGCAGGCCTATACGTGAGTGACAGTCCCTACTGCAGTTGGTGCAGACATACTGGGAAGTCTGCATTACTGTGGTTGCTGTTGCGTTCTTCTTTCTCTTACGTTTCTCTGCCACCAACTGGCCTCTCCTCGCATCAGCGACTGATATGCCATTGTTTACCATCAGCCTCCAGGTGCCTCGGTCCTCAGCCAGCTCTTCCCAGCCATCGGGTGAAATGTTGCATGCCTTCATATCCCTCTTGCACACATCTTTGAAACGGAGTGAGGGGCCTCCGACTCTTCTCATGCCAGTGGCCAGCTGTCCATATAAGATGTCCTTTGGCAGCCTTCCATCCTCCATGCGTCGCCATCGAAGGCGGCCTTTAATTAGCAGGGAGTACATGCTGGGGGTACTTGCACGCTGCAGGATCTCGCTGTGTGGAACACGGTCTTGCCAGCTGATTTTCAGGATGCGTTTTAGGCACCGTATATGGAAGGAGTTGAGCCGGTGTTCTTGCCTCATGTAGGTACTCCACGTCTCACTTCCATATAGAAGGGTTCTGAGAACGCAGGCCTGGTAGACTCGGACCTTGGTGTGCTCTGTCAGCGCGTTGTTTTCCCAAACCCTCTTTGTTAATCGAGCCATGATGGTGTTTGCCTTTCCAAGCCTTCTGTCCAGCTCCATATCAATCGAGAGAGTGTTGCTGATGGTTGACCCTAGGTAGGTAAAGTTGTTGACTGCTTCCAGGGTGACACCGTTGATTTTGATTGAAAGGGCAATGGTGGTATCTTGCACGCTGACATTTGTTTTTTCCAAGCTGATTGTGAGACCAAAGTGCGTGCAGGCAACAGCAAAACGGTCTCCCAGTCTCTGGAGGGCTTCCTCGGTGTGGGCCACAAGAGCTGCGTCATCTGCAAAAAGCATCTCCCTGATGAGCACAGCTCTCACTTTGGTCTTTGAGCGCAGTCGTGCCAGGTTGAACAGGCTCCCATCAGACCTGGTGTGTAGATATATGCCATCCGTGGACGTGTCGAAGGCGTAGGATAGGAGCAGGGAGAAGAAGATCCCAAAAAGTGTTGGTGCCAGCACGCAGCCCTGCTTCACACCACTGTTAATTGGGAAGGAAGTTGAGGATGATCCATCATACAGGACTGTTCCCTTCATATCTGCATGGAAAGAGATTATCATGCTGAGGAGTTTTGGGGGGCAACCGATCTTACTCAGAAGTTCAAAAAGGCCCTTCCTGCTGACCAAGTCAAAGGCCTTGGTGAGGTCGATGAACATCATGTAGAGTGGTTGACCTTGCTCTCTGCTCTTCTCTTGGAGTTGTCGTAGGGAGAAGATCATGTCTGTCGTCGACCTGCCTGCTCTGAAGCCGCACTGTGATTCCGGGTACACACGGTCTGCCAGCAACTGCAGCCTGTTGAGTATGATGCGGGCGTACACTTTACCAAGTATACTCAAGAGCGAGATCCCTCTGTAATTATTACAGTCACTGCGGTCGCCCTTGTTTTTGTAAAGGGTCACAATTGTGGCATCACGCATGTCTTGGGGGACTACTCCTTCCTCCCAGCAGCGGCAAAGTAGCACGTGCAGTGGTTTAATCAATGCTGGTTTTCCACGTTTGATAGCTTCGGGCGGGATGCTGTCACTACCTGGTGCTTTGTCGTTTGGAAGGCAGTCGATTGCTTTGCTGAGCTCCTCTAAGGTTGGCACTTTGTCGAGCTCTTCCATGGTGGGCAGATTCTTTATGCTGCTGAGGGCTGCATCAGTGACTGACGTTTCTCGGGAGTATAGTTCTGAGTAGTGCTCCACCCATCTGGCCATCTGTTGCCCACGGTCTGTGATCTTCTCTCCCGTCAGGGATTTCAGGGGAGCGACCCCTTTCACTGTAGGGCCTAGAGCCTTCTTGATGCCACTGTACATGCCTTGGATGTGTCCGGACTCGGCACTGCGCTGGATCCCTTCACACAGTTGTTGCCAGTACTCGTTCGCACACTGTCTAGAAATGCGAAATATCTTGAAATAATAAAACGATCTCGTGACGTTACCTAAACCAATTTATTTGTTTAATTGTACAACATAAATCACGATTGCTTCTTTTAAAAACAATCAGTTTCCCGTTCTCATCAATAATTATGTATAACGGTAATTTCTTGGAACTTAGCGAATAAACTACCCCACACATGCAATGAGCAGAGATCATTAAGAAACCAAGTGTATTTCAAACCTAGGTTCGTCTCTAAGCATACTAAGCATACTACTGTAGTAGTCTATCAACTACAATATAGCAGCTTTTTAATTCGCTGAGTATTATTGGTGATGGTCATTAGTAATCATTATTGTTTTCTAATTTTACATTTCCTCGCTTTTTCATAATATTTTTTGATCATTATTCCACATCTATCATTATGACGAGTACTGTTCTGATCAATAGCAATATTAATGGGACATATTCTATTTAGAAATAATTGCTTTTAATCTAACCATCAACAACGTTAGTGTAAATAGAATATCAGACAATTTCACAGACAGGGATGCACAATTTTACGAAAGTGCCACTGACGATAATGAAGGCAGGCAACGATGGTTTCTAAATAGTACAGGTGTTTCAAAGATTATGAACTGAAGTGAAGTCATTATCATTCCATTTCAAGCTGATATATGTAGTGAGTTCTTTAACGACACGTAATTTTCTTCTTTCATCAGCAAGTCTGCCCAACGGCATTGTAATGCTTATACTGCTTTGAAGATTAGCAGATTCGTCCAAACAAATCAAATGCATATTTCAGCACTTCATTAGCCTCTGCTTATGAATTGTTTGCACTACAGTAACATTTTTAGCAAACTATATTGAGATCATTCTTTATGTCAAGTTTATAATCTTAATGATTTTCTTTATTATTCAGACAAAAACAACTTCTTCTTTTATCGGAGAATTTGTGAGATTGGCTGGCACTAAAATCAACAAGGGGTGCACCGCACTCTAAGGATTATTCACCCAAACAAAGGAGTAATGATGATGTTGCAATCATCCAATAATTTAACAATCAAGAGTTATACAGAGACGTCATATTGAGAAGTTATATGTCTTTGACGTTACTGAATTTAAGCAAATCAGACAAGGGCGCCTACACCATCGAAACTCTTCATGGAAATACCATAACATGTAAAAAACTATGGGATGCAGAATAGCGTCTTTACGTGTAGTTTTATTTTATTAAGTTTCTACACTTAAGATATGCATTGGCTTTCACGAACAACACACTCCCATTTAACACCTTCTTTTCAATAGTGTAGATGAGGCAAATGCTAATATTGTATGCCAAAATGAATATTCAATTTTAACCAGCCTGTACATGGTCATCATGCACAATTTTTCAAAATGTCTTCCACACTCAGAATGTGTATTTATATAATTAGTGTGTGATAATTTAAAATAACAGTCTGGCTTTATATGTATTTACTATATAAATATTAGGATTTTCCTTACCGCTATATTTCCCTTGATTTATCATTTTGAAGCCTAATTTAAAACTGACAACAGAAATGTAATTGTGAACCAATGACAAGGTCATTACCTGTTTTTCCACAATCGCATTGTCCGTTGCACAGTGATAGAAGAGAAATTATTCTAGCTTGCTAATTCTCTTGATTTGCAAAATGAATTGCCACACCTATAAATTCATTAAATTAATATATTAAATCTGAACTTTCCTATGGAATTTTTCTGGATTCGCCAGTGCCAATTAAGCTAAAAAGCTAAAAAAAACAGTCACAATAACAACAATCCAAACAAGACACACCCACCAACACCAATAGCATCAAAGACATACTCAAAGAACTATCCATCACACCAACAGCTCTGCAGAGCCTGCAAATGTTAGAAGATAAAACAACAACATTAACAATCACAGCTACAGCACCACCATCACCATTACCAACCAATACCCCAACCTGCACACCAACACCAATGACCCACACTCAGCGAAAGGAATGCACAACAAAAAAGGAAAACATATCTATTCAACACCCTCAACAACCCCAAAAAAGAACCAAAAGGAAAAATAAACATAACTCTGATCAACAAAACAATCCTCCAAACAAATCTGAAGCAGTGGTATCAAATCAAATAAACAACAGCAACAACAATGACAACAAAACAAACAACAACAACTATAACAAGAATGCTGACACTAAATAACATAATTAGAAGAATATATATATATATATATATATATATATATATATATATATATATATATATAT
>CM068829.1:26173800-26198800 GCA_028554795.2 Sinohyriopsis cumingii
TGTTCAAGACTGAATTATGGATTCCATTTTGATACTGATGTTGGACTAGAAGTATTAACGTTCAGTTTTTGATGTAATTGTACAGCCCTGTTTTCCATATCTATTTTAATTAAAGTTTACTCGAAAAGTAGTGAGGAAAAAACACCGAATGGCTCAGTCCCTACTTTAAAACACTAGGATGTTGACATTTAGGTCTAACTTATTACATAAACAATCGATATCACTCTATGAAAAGTTTTCATTAACTAAATACTTCACAAATGAATCTCAGTGTTTCATGGATTGTATGTACCTATATATTGTGATAAGATTCTAACTTTTCATATTATAATGTCGCTTCTGCTAAACTTTCTAGATGATTTTGTGTAAATGTTCCATCTTCTGTATATACATTCAGCATCATCTTACTTTTATATCTTATATTTTCCAAACTACAGAAATATTTTAAAACTCTTTTCCCTTTTCCTTTTTCATCCTAGATCGTACTATAACCCCTCAATTTTGTTCACACAGATTTACACCAAAAGTCTTGTTTTCCTTTCTAACTCATATGCATTATTTATATTGTTTTCATCTTCTAAAATAGCAATATAATTTGTAATTTGTTCTTCATGTTGAGCTTCTCTTTTTTAAATAGATTTGCCTCTTGCTTCTAACAAAATCAATTAGAAAATTGGTAATTAATGATTAATCGAATATTCGAAGTTGTAGATGGTTACAAGCTGTAATTTGATGAGGGATATATACTTTTGAGCTAAGTCATTAACAAGAGTTGTTTGAAATCTTTTCTACTGAGGGTTGTAAATGTTTATTTTTTCCCCTCTTTTTATCACAAAATAAGAGTTAGAAAGACTTTGGGTGGTCACTTAAATAACCTATTTCTATAGAAGCATAATTTACCTTTGCAAAAAGAGCTTATGCAGCTAGAAAATATCTAACATTGCCAGTTTGTTCTTTTACTAAGTATATCTGTTCTAGTCTATCTTTGTTTCTCGACAATGTCACTTAGATTATATTTAGCACAAAACGCTGTTACTGCATTTCTTGATTTAAGGTTATTCAGTGAGTTGTAATTGTATGTATCAAGAGCTTCATTCATAACTAGGTGGCTGCAGAAACGTTTTAAAAATAGTAAAACAAAAGACCAGTATTTCAATAACAAGTACTTGGGTGATTGTTTTTTCACCTCGAAATTGGCTAGTATGCCTTTTTTTCTCTTGAAAACTGTGCTCTGTAAAATGAATTGCATAACCATCTTATGAAGTCTGAATGGTGTAGTTTATGTAGTATTCTTCATGGCAGATCGACCGAAAAGTTATTTTTGGTTTATCAACATATACCACCCAACAGTGAACCTTGCCCAAATCCCCAACCACCATCAATTTCTTAAGACAAGAGTTAGTTTTACATGGTTCGCATGTCAGAAGTAGATCGTATGTACTCTTCTATCCAGCAGTAAGCCTTAAAAGGATTTGGATTTTAAAAAGCAGAATGTTTGTCTACTCTCTTTATAAGTAATCAAGGTATAACTCAAGATATACTGAATAATTATCGCTAAAAATGCTTATGTTTTGGGGAATTCCTGCAAATTTTGTAACGTTAGCAAGAATTATCTTCAATGTCATTACCGAAAAAAGAATTAATATGAAAAGAATTATTTTACAAATATGTTAACGAAATTAAATATCAAACATAAGAAAAGCCATAGCATTGGAACACTTCCGTATATGAAATTTTAAAACAATGATGCAAATTTTTTATAACAACGTTTGTTTACATATTGGGGAGGTTGTACATTTCTAACCGATTTTACTTGAAAATGCTGTATTTTAGATTTGAAAGTTCTTCTCTTATCCAAACTCTTAGTTTTTCCATTATTATGTTTTTTTAAATATTCTTCCATCGCAACACCACACGTATTTTTCAGATTCTAACTCTATTACTTGTTCCATAAAGTAGGAACATTCGTTACATTTTCCTTTATCACACACTTTTAGCCCTTTAAAGTATTTCATCCTTTGATTAATTTTCAGTCTGTTGCTTAGCGAAATAAGCTGACATATCACATGAACGTTTTCTGATTCAGTGAAATGGCCCGTGTAGTGCGCAATGCTTAAATCCTCGACATAGATCTTCATTTCTAGTTTTATCCCGCACATGTGTCAACTGATTCCCTTACATCCGTGTCTTCTAATTCGTAGGCAATTGTGTAGTTCTTCTCCGAATATTGTTCCATGTCCACTGACCGTTTTCTTAAAGCTTCATTTCGAAAAATTTATTGCATAGCTTGATGGTAATTTGTAAACTGTTAAAAATACTTTGAAGAAATGTTGCCAGTTTATCATAAAGAAGAAGAACATTTAATGGGAGGACATTATACAGCTTCCATAAAGAAATTTGTCATAAAGCGGAATGCATCTTTTAAGTCATCTTTCTCACAAGTCATAAAACAAACAGTTCCATATTGTCAATATAAACCATCTAAAGTTTATACTTATGACCACAAGTTATTTCCTGGTGTATGTTTTCACATAATAATATATGATAAATTGAAGCATCTGAATATGTCCCATAAAAGAGAAACACTGATTGGCTTTAACACAAAACCTGAAGCTGGCGTATTCTGATTATGGGGATAAGTCGGTACATTTTCTACACATTGTGTGCTATCTTGAACCATTTTCCTATGGAAAGCAGGATGTTTTTGGAATATGTAGTGTCACTATTAAATGACAGCATAAACCACATCCATACCTCAGATAAAAGCGCTGGTGATGGAGACGCTTGTATCAACACAATAAATATATCATTTACAGGGACACCGGAAACAACGTACAAAGAGAAATAGTGTCCAAAACCATTTGTAGGAGGAAAATAGTAGTAAAATATTGTTTCACTGTTTCGTTTATGGTTCGACATTGAAAGAGCTTTTGGTAATATTATCAGTTGCTGTAACCCTGGTGTACCTCACAAATTACATTGTTACTTTGTATGATATTTAGGTCAACAGGACAATCAGTACTAATCTGATTGCGTATTCAGTAGTCAAAATGTGTCACAACACATATTACTTCAAATTATTTGACTTTGCCATTATATATAGAGTACATGCAATGGACTTTGTCTTTAATGTATTGTTCTACTTCAGTCAGTTCGTAACATATACAGATTATTAATAAACAATTGTCTAGAGTTACGTTAATTAACATTAGCACTATACACATCAAAGCTATATGTATTCAACATGTTATTGGGGCGTTTGCGCTCGGTCAAAAATTGATGAAATATTGTTATCTAGGCAACAAATTGCTTTGTATTTAACTGTATTAACACTCAGCAGAGAGAGAGAGAGAGAGAGAGAGAGAGAGAGAGAGAGGGGAAGTAAGAGAGATAGAGGGATAAATGTTCAGGTATTCGACAATTTCTATGTTGGAAAAGAGCATATTATCATTCAATTTTAATGACACGTTACCTGAATGTAAAATTTAATTTGGTTGCACATAAATGGGATTTCCTTGGAAAGAATCAGACCCTTCAACGAGTTGTTTACATATTCATTTATGAACTTTGGCATTGCGCAAACGATCCATCTTTCGAGACAACATATCAAGGTACAGGTTATCAGGTATTATCATTGTTTATCTCATGAATACATAGTGTTCCTTTGTACCATGTCTAGGTGACAAAGTCGATAAATACTGAACTGGTGATATGTTAACAACTTCATCATTTCATACATCAGCATTATACTGGGAGAAACTAAAAAACTGTTGTTTTCTGGGCGACAAAAACGTGTCAACATCTGGAGTTAACAGTCCATTTTCACGCCAGTATTCGTTGCAATGAGAGATGTATAATTGCTCCAATAATATGTATAAGATACGAAACAACGTGGAAATTAAAGCTCAGATAAATGAACAATGATGTACATGTTTAGTTTCCATTGGAAGATATATACATGAAATTCAATTACAAAGTGACACATATACACACGGGCACACGCACATAGACACACCCATATAAGAGTTTAACGTTGTTTTTGTTTGAGTTTATCGTGGTATAAACTGTCAGTTCCCGTTTCACTCAGCAAATAACGCCTGAAGGGCGTTATGTAAGCTGTGCGAGTCGGCAACTGACATTTATACCACGATAAACTCTGAAGAAACAACGTTAAACTCTTATAATTGAAATTTGAATTATATGTTATGTTATTTTGTTTGCATCATTAAAAAATATAAATCTTAATTGAGCGTTGAGCGTAGTAATACATGTTTGGTGTTTTTCTGTTACGTTGCTATATATAGCACTTGAGATTGTCCTGCTTGATCGTAATAAGGTCATCATAATACCAGTCCTTAAACCAATGGAAGTAAAATTTATTCAATTTTTTTAAAACAAAAATGTAAGAATATTGTTTTCTTTTAATGCTTACTTCGTGTCTGCCTCCACTGGCAGTGGTTATCTTATGCTGTACACGTGACTCTATTTATTGAACTGGAAAAGTAGTTATCCACTTGGTAACTTTCTGACCAATGGAAATGGTACTTTCCTGTACCAGCTACTGCTATTGCAATTCTATATAAGGAGAGACATATAGACAAATTGTGAGGGACAATCACTATCTCTGCTGGGAAATATCATATAACAATTCATGCTTAAAGAGGCGAAACCTGAATTGTGAATTTTAATTTTCCGTATGCAAAAGGATTTTCTTTGAAAGAACAAATAGCAACCAACGATATGTTAACCTACATGTATGTTATTGTGATATAGATAGTTACAGACGAAATGACATCATGACAAGTGTTAGGCATTGACTACATTATCGTTGCCGCCCTGCATCATATTCTCATATTTTAATGGGTGGAAATGTTACATATTGATATGTAGCTATATCAAACGTATTCATCACGTACACTTCTTTGTCGATTACACCTGATGGTAACCTGTTGCCTAAATAATAAGTATTCCTTTATCTAGCCGTAACCAATTAAATTGCTATTCATAGATTTAATAAGCTACCATGGCGATTTCCCAATAAAACTGATGACAATATTAAAACAATTAATAAAGTCTGAACATAAATATAAACGGACCCAAAGGTTTACATTTGTAATCATGCATAACATGTACTAATTCATAGTCGAGTGGCATCCTTCCACTTAACCCTTGATTTCGCACTCCTTGTATTTGCATATGTAAAGATAGTACTGGGAGTGATCATAACTGCTAGCATTAGCCCATTCTGATATAAGTCAAAATGAACAATCGCGGAAATTACATTATTAGAGAAATAGCCTTGGATTACATCAAGGATTTTATGATGCTGTATAATAGCTTATTTTGCTTGCTCAGGTCTGCAGTAGCAAAATAAACCCCATAAGTTTGAGTCCTTTCAGAAGAAAGTTTAATTGTCATGTACGAATTACAACAGTATTTGAGGTATGTTTCGTGCCAACGAAATTATGTAGAACAGGAAGACATTCGTTTCTCTACATGAAAGACCAATTAGTATTTATTTTTGTTTTAAAAGCATTACATGTTCAGATTAAACAGAACAATGAAATAAAATCAATGAGTATTGCATTATTTTGTTGGTTTATTTTTATCTATGGTCATTGATATATCAGCATTTGTGTCAGACGTTAGTTCAAGTAAAGGAATTTTCTGAATCTTATTGATAAAAGGCATTAAATTCAAATTTCAACATACATATTATGAGCTATTTTTTATTGATTTAATGAGTAAATTGATGCATAACAAACTTGTTAAAGTCTTAATTTTTAAATGAGATAATGAACTTGATATTAACAAACTGTTTTTGCGTCATTTATTTCTTCGTATATAATATTTACTTTTTCCCGTAAAAAGTTGTATACTTTTTTGTATGTAAAGAAAATAAACCTTTTATGATGATTTGATGACATATTTGCCTGATTTTGGAATTTCCTTTCGGCACTGAGTAATATACCCGGAGTTTCCCATTCTTTCATATGTTGCATATATCACCAAGTGTGTCGGTACTCGACATGAAGAAAACAAACAAACAAAAAAAGAAAAGAGAAACAAACCTAAAACAAAACACAAATATAAAACAAACCACAACAATGTAAAACCAAAATTCAAACAAACAAATAATAAACGAAGAAAGCAAACAGTTCACAAATTGATGTAAACTAGTTTCATACATTACAATTACAAGTGTCGCCTTTTGCATCATTTCATTGACTATAGGTTTGTTTTGGGTAAACTGTTATTTATTTGAAAAGGTTCTCAACACAAAATTACTGAACGCTCAGTGATGCATTTGCCGTACAAAAATCAGTCAATGAATCCAAAATGTTTGATATTTTATTATATTTCACATTATTTCATATATTATTATACTTTACATGAAAAACACTAAATGGCAATTACAGAGGTATAGTAGACGCTATTTATAGATAATGCTTCGCAATACAAAGTCTGGCCATTGAATAATTTAAATATGTCGGCCAATGTTATAAGGGCAATAGTGCCCATCAGAATGTCTTCATCGGCGGAATAAATGATAAATTGAAATAGCCCAGAACGGTCAATGTGTCCACTAAATTATATACAACATAACGTTGTATTTTAGTGTTATAATGTTACCATCTTAGTATGTTACTACAGTTTCTTTTTGTAAGTGTACAATGTAGTACTTATATCAAGGGTAGATTTTCAAATTTTATGAGCTTGTTGTTTCATAACTTTCCATTCGTTGCATTCCTAATGGGATGGATTCACATTATCTATGAGTCATCATTTTAGAAAATAATCTTTAGTGGCAAATATGATTTAAAACCAAAAAAAATAATTAATGCACTTTTGATTAATTCTAAGTTATTAAATTTATATTTGCGGATATATCTTGCCATTTCATAGTGCTGTGTTTGTGTGGGAGGGTGTTGAAAACGTAAACTTCAATCAGTTTCAATCCAAATTAGTGTAATATTCGCGGAGTTTTCTTGTCGCTTTAAGAATGGTAATGTGTATTCATCTTTATCCTTCGTAAGCTTGCAGCAAAGGTTGAAATATAATTAAACCATGACGTTCTTTTTTTCGATATGAAAGTAGCAACTGACTTCCTGTGGATATTGATGCCTAAATGAATCGTAACATTCGGATCTCCACATTTTTCTTGAATCAAAATAACTTAAAATAACTTTCACATTCTGTATGTTATTTACATGTAAAGCATTTAATATTTGCATGACATTAAAATCAGGAAAATAATGTTACTGTGTGTAAATATAATCAATCCAAATGTCCTTTTCCTAGATTCTTTAAAACATTGCAAAGGTTAATCCATACCAGACTTTTCGCAGGTCTATACAACATAGTCGTATTCAAATGCTTAAACTTACTTGTATTTATCCCGGTTATATCTTGCAAAGGTTAACCAGACAAATGCCGTATGCATGCATGGAGAGTGAGCCATTGTCTGGGCCAATTTATATATTTACAATATAGGCTCCTAAAAACAAATTGAATGTGATACGATCTGATTTTTTAGGAATATTATAGCACCCAAGCTCAATAAATAAAATGTCATTCCTTTACACCACATTTGCAAGCCATTCCAGTAAGCTTCATTCTACACCGAATGATTATTTTTGTTCTATTTATATACCAGCAGAGACCAACTTACAGCCGAAGTAAGTAGAAAACTGCGTCCAACAGCTACCTATTTGGCATACACAGGGATTTTATGTAAACTCTACCATCAAAGAATACTTCCACAAAGGATTTTAAAGAATGTCTATCGGGGCAAGTTTTCCACTCTTTGTAGAACTAGACAAACATGCATACCTTTTGAAACGTTCAAGTCCATATCCAACACTTTACTAATATTCCGAAGTCCTCACCTATTTCTAAAAAAACGGACAAATACGGTTACAAAAAGAATGCAACAAAGTCACTGGTCATCACCTGGAAGCACTGATAAAATTTAATTATCGACGAACGCTAGACAATTTCAGTAAATAAAGGATATTCCTATCTAACGATCGCCGCTGGCTTCAATAATGTAATCGAATATAATGGGAATACGTTCCTGCTTTTATAATCTCGTTCCTCTATAAGGACAGTTTGGGTCACGATACTCCCACAACAACAGTGAAAACAAGTATTTCCGATAGGTAAAATTAAACAATTCAGATTGAAATATCACACATGACATAGCAGAATTACTTGCTGATAGTTTCTCTAAAACTTCATTATCGACTACTTATTAAGCAGACGTTTGGAAACTAAAATTTAAACGAAATAAGATATGTTTGAAATTGACATTTAATAACCAGAAGGTTATAATCGACCGTTTTTACATTCCGAGAGTACGGAAGCTGTAAACAAATCAAAGATAACATCAATAGGGCTGACTGAATACATTGCCAAGAGTTGAAACATCATTAGTCATTATTTTAATGATTTATGAACCAATAATAATTTATCAAATCTTTGATGAAAAAAAGTCAACAATAATAACTATTCCCACACCAGCTAAGAATAAACATATTCTACCAAATACAGTCCAATGCTCTGACTAGCTGAATGTGCAAAATAATTAAACGAATGATCAATGATTGACTTTTTTGTGTCAGATATTGATAATTTAATATCTCCCTTCCAAAGTTCCAACCTTTGCTATTTTTTTTAATCAAGAACTAAAATGATTTAATTGCCATATATCTAGAAGCATTCATACCTTTCCAAGGATTGAAAATATTATTGCAGATTGTTAAAATAAAAGAAACAGTTTATAGGTGAAGATTTTACGGGTTTATTGATTACTTTAAAGACAACTTGTCAAGCGTAAGACAGACTAGGGACATATTAATACCGGTTAAATTAGACTGCGCTTTCGATTTGCACGAGCAAGACAACGAAACAGATTTAACACATGTTTAATACCATAATTAGAACATTGTCGTCTTCATAAATATCATAAAGATATGGTTACAATTTAAATGGTCAAAATACGGAATACAAATTTAATGATCTGAAGACAAATTAAATGAAAAAATATATGCACATTGCACACGTAATACCAAAACTAATTCACCCACAAAAGGACATGTTTTACGCACATTGATGAACAGTATGAAGCAGACAGGGTTGTCATCGAATCATATTCAATACACATGATTGATAGAACTGTGTTTTACAGTGAGATATGTTTATGCATTCTTTGTACATTTTCTTCACACTACGAATAAGCTTAGTTTAAACAATCCCCCAAAACCTTGTAAAATGACATAATATATGAGATATAATATTGTTCTGAATTGTAAATTCGACATAAAAGGAGATGAGAAAACACACTGTACATTACAATCCACGGAAAATATTGCTCTGGATTTTCTGTTCTGGAACAATTAAATATTTGGCTTTTTATGTACGTCCTTTTTTACATGACACTAACGCATATCCTATGTGATTTATCTAATTTAACATAAAAGGCAGATATGTACTGCTTGCAAATAAACACAAAAATGTGTGTGATGTACAGAGTTCTTTGAAACATAACATGCATGCTCTTCATGGTCTATTTTGCGTTTTGAGTTTTTTTTTAATGAATATACGTCTTGGATATGCGCTCATGGTACATTTTGCTTCTTAGAAGCTCGCGACAAATAAACTTGTAAGACAGGTGTTAAGAGCCTTACTTATGATTATCTGGGATTAAAACAATAATAGTAAATTGCACCCTCATGCACATTTCCTGGTTAACAGTATAAACATAATCAATTGTTTTCATTACACTTTTGGACATTAAACTTGACTAATTCGTACTCTCATGATCAAATGTTGGGAGGGTCCGATGCGTATGACAATTTTACAATTCTATCTTGAAAGCGTTTTATGTGAAATGTAGGTAATATTGAATTTGCTATTGATTCTCAAATAAAACCCTGGTTTTACTATGAATTGTAATTCTTAGACTAAACATTAGGCCGGTTTACTGCATGCTATTTAAACATCATGAATTTAGGCGAAAATAAGTTTATTAAAAACACGGGTACACATACTCATCTGACACCATTAGCGCAAAACTGTGCACTAGAGTTTCTTCATAATGAATGATAAAATTAGAGTATATATGCAATGTCTATAGTATTCCGATCTAAAAGCGGTGGTTTCCGAATACAGTATATTCACATGCTACACATCTCAGAGATATTGGATATGTGTACCTGTACGTTAACTGTAAAGTAATTAGGTTTTATCCCAACGAAACTGCCGTATGATAGAGAGATTTTTCAAAATTAACACAAGAAACATTAAGTCGTTTCCTGGATCAGATCTAATGGATACAAACAGCTTTGTGGTCTAGCACTCATTCAGTCTAAATCCTTGTTTAGTTAAGAGGATACCTTTTATCTCCTACTTCATTTCATATCGTGAAAGTTGATCATGATGACGTGACTGTGATCAGGTTTTGCGACAGTTCACACTGGCAAACGCAAGGAATTGCCTTTGGATTAGATGTGTTCAAAACACTTGACTTGGTGGTTACACCAGTGGTATTTGATGGTCCTGCAATATAAAGATCTGAATACACAAACGATATAGAGGCATGGAATTTGTATATGTGTAAGAGATATCTTACTATGTCAAATACTTCATTCGATGCTTTTAGGACAATGAGGTATATCTGTTTTTACTACCAAAGTGGGATGTGTATAAAACTGGAATTAAACATATTTGTGTATTGTCTGTCAGTTATTCACATCATTACTATATCATATTGAAAAGAAGTTGGAAGTTTCACATGAGTTCAATATGCTGGCGATGATTGAGTATTTATTTCGGAGCTTACCCTGTGAGCGAGATACATCTTATTTCAACGTTGGTAGGAGTATGTTTCCAAATTTTCAAAACATTTCTATTATGTGCAATACATTTTATGTTGCATTCGAAACCCTAATATTCACATCAACTCATCAAAATCATATTACTATTTTAATTATTAGAGGAAATGCCGAGAACACTCTATAACTATACATTTTGAAATTGTCTAGTACATTCATCATCGGAGGAAACATATCCATGAAAAGCGGATGTATATTTTTTGTACAAGCCATACTGTTCGTTTACCAGATATCAATGCACTGCTAGATTAACATGAGCCTAGATTTTCTGCTTTTGATAGTGTTGACATGTGTAATCGAATAGCGCTGCGTCTTGTTATGATTGAATTCCAAAAGTATTCGATGCCTTGCTGTATGAGAATGATATTTTCCAAGATGCTTTTGAGAGAACTATACAAAATCCCCAAATAGTCTGTGTATCTATTCAATGGGCTAGTATGAAGAGTTTTCCAACTTGAGGAAAATACTTGATTTTAATCGGATGTGGTAGCTTACCATTGCACCCAATGAAATACACACAACTGAACCACTGGAATAGCTATGTTCGTTAAACCAAGGTGTAGATAGGTAAACTTGCTGAACCATTGGCTAGGCAAGATATAAGTGTGCATAAAAGATAACTGTAAGCAAAGCATACAACTCTGCGTAGAAGAAGAAGGCATTATCGGGGAAGAAATATTATTCAGGACAAAATTTCAATGGGCATGATTACCAGCAGTACCAAGCAAGGTGCTAACCGTTGATGTTACTTAAACATTTAACGAAAATCATATTCATTACAAACTTCTTAAACATGCAGTGGTATCAAGCGTTTATCCCCAAAATATTTTCTTCCATACATCTTTAAAATACATAATCTCCCATCATGATAATGTAATAAAAGAATATTCAATCTTCCCACCACCAATCCGTAATTCACTCTTGACCTCAATCTCATTTGCTCATTGATTAAAGTAAAACAAAATATTTATACTGATGGCTAGGCTTTGAACGGACATATACTACTACTGCCAATACTTAGAATAATAAGCACAAAAGAAAAGGCATACATTTATTAATACATATGAAAAGGATGTTGCGAGTTGAAAGTGCAAACTGCATATATAATATAAATTTAATGTGTACGCTTGTTTAAAATCAGTAATCTATTCCAACATGCGTTGTCCCTGACATGACGCACTAAACCGTGGGTATAGCTTCCCAATCATATTAGGCGGAATAGGATATACTTTGAAAGGAATGATTACTATACTCCTCTGCACTGTTAGAAATTTGAACAATAATACAATGCCGTTAACAGAAGCATAAATCTCATGTTATCTGTAAGTTAGCTAACAGCTATAGGGTGTGATTTCTAAGATAGAAATATATGTATAGATAAAAGTGGTACCATTTATCCAAGTAAAATCTAATGAACGGAACATACGTGTCCATTATGTCATGTTGGTTGCCATATTTTCGGCAAGGTAAATGTGTCCAGTATATGTATTACATTTGGTACAAAATACAAAACATGAATTTATCAATTAAATTAAAGAAAACGAAGGATATTAAACATTATAAAAAATGAGAAATATACATCCAAACATGTCAAGCTAAGGACACGTACACTAATATAACCACCACAACCACAGATCAATCCCAATCTGATTTCCTCCATTCAGTTTAAAAACTAAAATAATAAAAAATAAAGACCTGATAATTATGTAATATTAATAAACTGTATCTGAAAAATTCATCATTAAATGTGAAGAATAAATTGGGTTAACTGCACACAATGCAACTGTACAATTGTAAAATGTATAGGCACATTAAAAACATTGTACTGACCACGATGAATTTCAAACCTTCCTATCTTGTTCACTGATTACTTAGTTGACAAGGTCATTATATTCGTAAACAGAATTAGACCTTTCAGTGATATAGTTTTTTTTTTACTTTGACACTAATAGTACGAGTAACTCCATAACAATTTATTCGTGTTCATATTAGTAAACTGTATTAAGGGCATATTTTATGAATATGCCGTTATGCTAAAGTTGATAAAGCAAAACTTGAGAATCGTTGGCACATTGTATATGTATTATTCCTTGGTTAAAGATTGGTTGAAGAGGCTAAATTATATATGTATAATGTACTCTTTTGAACGCTGTTCTTGTAAATAATGAAATTGTCGATTCATGTTACAGGTAACATTTGGTACCTATATCAATTTCCTCAGTAAATTGTTTAGAATTTCCCATTATATGGACAGTAGAATAAGCTAATAAATCACGTAGCCTTTAGGAATCGCACGCTTGCTTAGAGCGTTCTAGCAGGCAAACTGAGTACTTGATAGAAAGCAACCACCATTCATGCATAGTTTAATATGAAACTTATACGAGGTTCATCCAAGAATTTCAAAGGTACAAAACAAATGTCTGTCATATTCGATTATAGCCGAATAAATTGAATCAGAATAAAGTGACACATTTTGCTAAAATATGTCGAAACCAATGTTTGCTAGGAAATGCATATGGCCACTGGTTCTGAGCTACATTCATCCTATATCGCATTTGTTTAGACATAAACTCATAATAAACCCTGTCTCCCAAAACTTAATTACATTTGTAATAGACAACTATATGCAGCCACATTTAATTGCCCTCCATATGCATTTCTGTCCAATTATAATGTCAAAAGCTAATGTTATTGGATATATTTCCTGGTTTCTGAGAATGGAGAGGACTTAATGGTTAAATTAAAGGAAAGCAGGAAGAAAATACATTTCTGGGTAGAGCTTGAATGATTACGCTAACAGTGATGTATGATTACTAGTGTATTATAACCTAATCAGAAGTAACATGATTATCAATAATATCTTGCACAATTGGGCGATTCTTATTTGATGATGGCACTACAAGAATGAAAAATGTGTCATGCGGAGCCATCTGTGTCGTAAAATAGGAACGAACTATCCCAGAACATTATATACGAATTGGTCTTCAGAAAAAAAAATGCAATAAATCAAAATCTCATTCCAACTGCTGTAGACTTATGCGTCGAGAAACTACTGCCTTCCTACCAGTTATATTAGCTTGTCCTAAGCATCATACACACATGTATGTTACAATATCCCAAAATTCAACTATGAATGTTTTACATTTGCAGAACAAAAGTCATCATAAATTCAGACATTTGTCTCTTGATTAAGTGTCAGAGTAACTCCCAATAGTGAATTTTGGCCATAGGCTACTCCTAAATAACATGGTGTGACCGGTAGTACACAGATAGGTTTGCACAGAGAGAGAAAGAGAGAGACAGAGACAGAGACAGAGAGAAAGAGAGAACGGAGAGCGGGGGATTCAAATTTAAATGTTCCGTTATATCGACTAGATAGATAGCACATATACAAAGCTAGCAATGCAAATGCTTTATTTTTTTATCCTAGTGAGCGTCTTCATATATTCTCAAATAAATTAATTCTTTCCCGCTTACTATGCAAAGGTTTTCATTTAACTTTACATAGAATTATATTGTTTTTTTTATATCAATGAGCATCGTCTTTCATTATTATGTAAATCGAAGAGAAACTAAGTAAAGGACTGCCTTTTTCTGAAACATACTAAACATTTGTATGCTTAATAATCGAAACAACAAAATACAAGAAAGTAGTTTCAGCTTTAGTTACCACTCGACAAATTTCCAATAGAATACAAATATATTATGGAAGGGCGGTTAAAAGGCTGGTTTTAGCGACAAGGCTGACTGAACCTATGGGATACGGGGAGAAAAACACATACATGGAAAACTGTCAAGGAACATAACTAATTAGATGAGACGTATTTAAATGCATGAATAATATCATAAATCTCGTGAATTAAAAAACGCGAAATAGCAAACAAAATATATTAACAAATAAACTATTTTGCCTTGTTGACGAAGTGAAAATGAATAAAAATGTGATCAGAAAAGCTTGGCAAGATCTTTGGAAGTATAGACTAATGCGATGAACGCTACAGCTATTGGAATTAATGAAACGTAAGCATAGAGCTATACATATGAACGGCTCTGATCTACAATTACAATTACAAATTAAGGCCTTTCCATAGTCACTGGATGAATATTAAATTTGAACAAAGGATATCTTCAAATTTTCTCTTTTGTATTTGTTACATTCAATTGTGTGGGATCTCTTCAACTATTGGCCGTGAATTTCATCATGTTTCATTTGAAGTTTCCATAAGTCATTATTGTTCTTTGATCACGTTGATGACTCAATCCACAACATGCAATTGACTATTTTTATACATTCTAAAGCGATTGACTGTATTAATCATACATAAGGATTACACAGCAAACAAAAAGTGAACGTTGAAGGAATATGTATTACAGTATTCGTGGTCTTCAGCAATGATAATTTGGAAATTGTGGATATATTTTGGTTTCTATCTCACAGCAGCTGGAGCAACTGGTATAATATTAAATTTTCACGACAATTTATGCTTCAGTATGTCTCAAAATAGCTCGTATCACTTTGGGTAAAACCGAAGTAGCTTGCGTTACTTTCTTCCTGATGTGATATTTCTTTCACTTAAGAGCAAAAGGAACATTAAAAATATTCATTTCAAGTTAATTCTTCTTATTTTATACTCCTTGCTATACATACTATATTACAGTCTTTCGTTTTGTGATAGTAATGAAATGTGGCATTGAAATAGTTTTAAATAAAGCGAGTACTTAATTAGGACAACATTTGTTTTTTAATGCTATTTAGTCTGATTTGGTTATCAAAGATATATTTAATTACTGTAATAACTATTTAGACCCAAATCGTAGTCACTTCATGGCTTAATAAAGAGGAGACAATTCAGCAAGATTCTTACAATTCCTTTCCCGCACGCACGAACATAGCAAACGCTAACATCTGGTGTTTCCATACGTAAACGCAATCACAGGTTATATGACACACCAGTAGTCCTGATTATGTTTCATCTTGAATCATACTTTCATCGTTATATATTGAAATTGAAGAGCCATGTGTTGCTTAATCTTGATAAATTCAGTGTGTTCTATCCTTATATATCTTCTCCTTTTTCTCTCTTTTCTACTTCTTTTCTTCTTTTCTTCTTCTTCTTCTTCTTCTTCTTCTTCTTCTTCTTCTTCTTCTTCTTCTGCTTCTTCTTCTTCTCAGCAAAAGTAGTAGTAGTATTTGTATTACGAGCATTAGTACTAATAAAGTAATTTTTACTTACAGTATGTGTGTATGTGTAATTAGAACTTCTAATTTAGCTTTAACAATATTTCTTGTAATATCGCTAGGATAATTGATAGTGATGTCTATCACTGAGCCATCATGCCGCATATACGTATCATGATGTTCCACTCAGTCACGTTATCCAGACATCAGGCCGACCAGTCCTAACATTAACCTCTTAATGATGTCCGCCAAAAGAGGGGGGGGAGTTAGCACCAGGTTTGTAAGTCTTTGGTATGACACAGCCGGGGATGGAATTCACCACCTCCCGTATCCGAGGCTGACGCTCTAACCACTAGGCCACCGGAGCGGTCATCACCTACATAAGCACACTACCTATACTTGAGAAAGACATTATTATTATTATTAGTATTAATTTTATTATTATTATTATTATTATTATTATTATTATTATTATTATTATTATTATTATTATTATCATTATTATTATTATTATTATTATTATTATTATTATTATTATTATTATTATTATTGACGATTGTTTAATTTACCAAAGCCGTTTGATTTACAGTAAGAACTTCGGCTACAAATGAGACAGACGTCATAGACATCGCCGCAAGGAACACAATCGTTCTTAGAACATGGCCGTACAGAGGAAACACATTGTACGTTACAATTGCAAAGGACAACAAAATCCTTATGAAGGTATCCTTCAATAGAATGCATCATGGTCGACAACAAGACAAATCGATTGAAACTGAAGTACAATGATACATTAAGGAAATTTTCCTTACTTTTATGCAATTCCAGCATAAATGATGAAGGTCTATATCACATACAGGAAAATATTTACGAAACTTCAAATGATATATTTCAAAGACGAGAAGGCGAGTGGAACTTTCAAGTAAACGTTTTAGGTAAGCACGAAATTCAGTAACATGTCACTTGAGTAATATATCTGAACATTATGCAAAGACATTGAACAAGTTTTAACACCTGAATATTTTTTCAACCAAAGATTCTGAACATGATACTTGCGCACGTAGCCAATGCCAAATATTTAATCTTACTTCTTGACGAGTACAGAGAAGGATATAAATCGCATGTTGAGTTAATGTACATTTTAAATTGTTCTACGCAATTAATGTTACAATATAATAGACGATACATTAACTGATTGATCATTGCTTTAAAGACTCACTTAGATGATGTAATTGCTGGCCCTACTGTTTGTGAATATCAACCTACACAAGTACAAAGTTGTTGACAACTGTATTATATGGAAAAGTATATATGTTAAGCGGACTTGGGATATTAAAGCATGTATTTTCCAAACCTCTTTATATGCATTTGTGTCTTATTCGTGTCAACAACATTGAAATGAATATAGTCTAGTATTTGTCTGTGATTCTACTGCTCCAGATATTTTTATCCTGATCTTCAAAATAATCATAATTTCGCTGGAATAGTGAAGTAAAATAACGTACGTTCAAACTAAATGTAGCTCATCAGCGTTTAGCATGAGCCGATAACAGTTAAAACGCTCACATGCTACTGCCAAACGTCAACATTGTTTAAAACAGATATTTTATTATGTATATAGCTTTCTCTAAGACTGAAATTTACTGTTCGTAGCTCCATTTATAAAACACGATGGTAAATTGCTTATCGGCCTATCATTAGTTTATTTTTACTGATTATCAATCAGTGATATTAAATAATTCTAAATATATCCTACCAATACGCATATTTATGCATGTATATGTTTGCGATATAGAGGTTGGTATTTTAAATCTCAGTTCTAGAATTTATTCTTCCTAGATCATGACGAAAGGAAGACAGGCAATGTTGGCGAGAACATGACCATCATCGAACTTAAAAGGTCAGACGTGTTGTTCCTTATTTTAAATTACAATGAAGAACTAGTTGCAACTGCAACATCGTTTAACACAATATGTGATGTAAGAAGACCAAGCCATTTATATGGGCGACTGAAGTGTACAGAAGACAAACACAGGAATACGTACAGCATTGGAATTGAGAACGTTACACAGAGGGATAATGGGTTATACAACGTCAAGTACAACAATAATGGCTACACTAAGCGATGTTTGCTAAACATCACAGGTATTGTAAGATCGAATTAGCATACAAACACACTAGGTTCCTTCATGTTAGTGAAAGAAATAATTTCTATAAAAGAGTATATTTTAATGAGATTTAATGAGCTGTTAAAACCCTTAAAAATTATATACTATGGTTATCTTCATAAAAAAGAAACACAGTTATCAACTGCATAGTCTCAGTTTAAATATTTTTTGTGGTAGTTACCTAAAGATACTTTCTACCTCAAACGCTTACTTTTAATTTAAAGTCAAACAACTATTCAATATAGCGTATGAGACATTACTGTCGTGGAGATTGTAATGACGTATCAAATGTATTTGTTAACCGGAAGCATATTATTCGCTACTTTACATATCACTTGATGAAAACTGTAGGCTCTTCATTTCGATTGTGTATGTATACTATTATGTTTTGTGTAGACAAGTCTATATCCGCTATGGTTGGAGAAAACGTGGCGATAGGCTGGTACTACAGTCAACAAGGGGTGAACCGAACACTACGGGTCATTCATCCAAAAGAAGGAGTAATGATGGTGTTGCAACAATCCAATAATTCAACTATCAAAAGCAATTTTCATAATTGTTTGTTATACAGGGGATACTCATCGAGATGCTACATGTCATTCATGTTGCTAAATTTGAGCATGTCTGATACAGGCGTCTACATGATGGAAACTCAACATGGAAATCGAATACCAGGCGGGATAAAATTGATTGTGGAAGGTAAAAACGTGTCTTGTAATAAAGAATTAATAACACTATTTTATTTGGCACCAGCTAACGATCCGCTGTAGTGAACAAAGAGGCATTGACACAAGCTAAGTTATGCATATCTTATCATACGATATAATGAAGCCAAATAGGCATTGTTCAAAGCCGGTTACATTTTGCGGCACAATACTTTACTTTCCATTTCCACACTTTTCTGCTTGCATTCTGTTTGATTATTTACTGACATGCTGTAAAGACTAATCAAAAGTCTATTACTTTGTCGTTGCGAGAAAACAATAGTGCAGCAAAGGAAGATATCACAACCAATATGTAAGTCGCACTTTGTGTAATCTTGAAGCGGGCAGAAATCTCCCAAATTATGTTGAAAATTACTTTATAAAGGAATTGATTGCCACTGATCATGAAAATCGGATTTATGCTTTGTTCTATGAGATGGCTACAATATATTCATTAATTATGGAACATAGAATATATGAAAAACTTCAGCGACTAATTTGTCTGTAAAAAACTGTTGACGATGGACGAAACTACAAAAAGTAAGATAATAAATGCTATCAATACATTTTGATTAAAAGCACACAGTCAAATTGCAACATCTTCCGCCTCCATATCGTACACTTTTCGTGGAGCAGGTAAGGTGATAATTGCTGACTTTCCTTCTTCCAAGGCTTTAACCGAAATAGTTCATCTACGTTTGGCCAGTTTTGAAATGTGTTGGGTTGCATATCGTGCCATCGTTCACTCACTGCTGATAAATCGGCTTAACCAACATTGACCCAATGCAAGGGTGCTGAGCAACAATTTGTTTGACATTCACGTTTGAACACAACCAATGTTGACCCAACTAGTTTTACAACATCGTTATTACAACCACTCAAATATATTGGTCCAACTTTTTCTTTTCATAATCTGTTATTGAAGAATAATCAGGAATTGGGCCGATGTCACATACCAGACAGTGTGATTATAAGCAAACGTTGATGCAACGTTGGTATTATATATGGGATGTCATTATGGTAATGAGTGGTACTGCAATGGTACTTTCGTTCACTCAGCATTGAATAAATATACGAAACCTATTTCCGAATGCTAAACTTATTTTACACATAATGTCCGCGTAATATACCATCATTGTTATATATATACAATTGGGGATTAAGAAATATTGAAATTTTTCAGAGGATCATGTTCATGTTCCTGTGTTGCATGCCTGATGGTCTAGGTTTGTACGCATAGCATCATAGTATCATGTTCTGAGCGTCATCATAAGCATTTCCGACATGGCAGAGTCCAAAATAGAGACAATATTCTCAAGTTAGAGGTTTGTATTTGATGTTCCTAACTATATTGCAAAAATAAGAACTAACTGTAAATTCGATGTCTTCAGTTTTTTCTGCCTATACATTTATCACAAGCAAATAGCGAAATGCGTAAGTTGAGATAATTTCTCCCTGTTTTCAGGTGGTCTCTTTTCCTGTGCAGGCCTCATTCATTATCATTAACAATATCTGCACTCAAAACATCGCCACCATCAACGTCATCATTATTTATGGCGTCATAACACTAGAGCTGTAAATAATACTGATCGCCCTGATATTTGTAGATATTTGCAAACGTTACCTTATGTCAAAATATTCATTCCCATTATATTTCAATAATATTTGGTCTCTTTCAAACATTAATTAGATAAAATATAGCATTTTATGAAATATGTGTCACCTCTCTATACTTAGATAAAACTTCAGGCGATATTGAAATACATCAATCATCAATGTTTGAAATATGTACTAAATTGCACGAAGCCACACTTTTCATGACATGTATCTTTTATCAACTACCTTGCTAAATGTGAATATGTATTTATCTCTCAAAATCCTAAATATCTATATTAACTCATTATAGTTCGGATCGAAGTCTTATTTAGCAACAATTCTGACAAATTGTGAACATATTTAAAGTAGTGTTTCTATTATTAATTTATGTTACGAATGACGTTTGGTTTACGAGGTGGTAGAAAAAGGTGTATATATTTTTTGAAATTACGTTGAAGATGGGTGATAGAATGAAGTTGTAATGCAACTCAATTTTGTCTTCGCCATATTTTATATAAACAAATTTTGATACCAGTATTAGGATCATATTCATAGTCGATTCACCATTTTGATAAACGTTATATCTTCATAAAAGATACATAATTGTTATCCGTTTTGATGCCTAATCCCGGATCATTTTCAAATACATTATGAGTGCATGGGTTTTGTGTTTGAAACATATGTAAACAATGTGACACCATTTAAGACCGAGAAAACATCAAACCGATTTATCAATGAAAAAGAACATTCTTATGAACAGTTATTAGACGTGTTGCTGAGTGATTTGACAGTAGCTGATAAATATATACAGGCGGAAACAGATATAGGAATATTTTCATCATAATCATTGTACAATTTCTTTTACATGTTACACAAAAAGTGATATTATCTGATGCGTCGCATATAGAGCGCAGCTCACCTTTAACTACGAACTGATACGAAATTTTAGGTTAGTCACATTATTTTTTGCATCACGATTTAAGGTGATAAATAATTGTATGCATGATCGTGTATGCAACTAAAAATGTAAATACTCTGTGGGTTTGTGATACGGTAACCTGATCAGCGTTATGCTCCTACACTAAGTGCCACCGCAGATACCAAGGATGAGTTATACGACGAGTTAGACTCGCTCACCGGCAAAGTTCTCAAGGAAGAGAACTTTATATTACAGGGTGACCTCAACGCTCGGGTGGGTGCAGACCATGACTATTGGCCTTTCCGTCTTGGAACGTTTGGAACTGGAACGATGAATAAGAACGGGCAGCGTCTCCCAGAGAAATGCTCGTACCATGACCTAAGCATCACCAATTTGTTCTTGCAGACAAAGCCACAGCATAAAGTGTATTTGAGGCATCCTCCTTTCCAAACACTAACACCATCTTGACTTGATCATTACGAGACACTTTGCCATGAAAGATGTGCTTCTTACCCGTACCTTCCACATCGCTGACTGCGACATGGACCACTCGCTGGTGTGATGAAAAGTGAAGCTTCAGCCGAAGAAAATTCACCGCTCTAAGCAAGAGAGTAAACCACAAATTGATATGAGAAAGTGGTCATGTCCAGACATGTCTGATGAGTTCACTTATGCTCTCTCCAAGACGTTTGATTCAGAACCTCCCAACGGTAGTGCCAAACAAGATATGGCAAAATATCAGAGAGAATGTGTACAGCACAGCCACACGGATATTTGGTAAGAAACAGACACAGTACAACGACTCGTTTGAGGCTAACTCCACCACAATCATGTCAGCTATAGAAGAGCGTCGCAGTGTTCACCTGGAATAGAAGCGATCCCCCTGCCAGAAGACATTACAGGCATACAGGTCTACAAGAAGCAAAGTGTAGAGGCTAGCACGGCAGTGCTCCAATGAATATTTGTTTCAGCTCTATCAGAACATCCAGTCAGCAGCAGAAACATCAGAGGCATGTAATATGGCATTTAGAAATCAATGGGCTCCCACGAAGGAAGTAATCGCAACACTGACGTCTGTCGAAAACGATACCATCCACGACAGGGGCAAGCATATGGATCGTTGGGTGGAGTACTACCCTGAACTGTGCTCCAGAGCGAATCACGTGACCAAAGCTGCCCTCAACACCATTGAAACCTACCTCTCATGGCCGACCTGGCAGAGCAACCTACTTTGGCGGAACTAAATAAGGCCTTAGAAAAACTGTCCTTAGATAAAGCCGCAGGGAAGTATGGCATACCAGCGTAGGTCATCAAGTGCGGCTGCAGCGTGCTGATCACACACCTGCGCAACTTCCCCTGCCAGTGCTGGGATGAAGGTGCATTGCCTCAGGACATGAGAGAGGCTAACATCATTATTCTGTACAAGAACATGGGCGACAAAAGCGACTGCAACAACTACATGGGTATATCCCTTCTCAGCATCATGGGTAAAATCTTCGCATGTGTCATCCTGAACAGACTGCATACTATTGCAGGCAGAGTGTATCCAGAGTCGCAGTGCGGGTTCCGCGCAAAGTGGTCCACAATCGACATGATTTTCTCCATCATGTAACTGAAGAAGAAATTCAGAGAATAACTTAGACCCATTTTCAGGCTTTTATGGACCTCACCAAGATATTCAGTCTGGTCAGCAGAGACAGACATTTCACAATCATGGCAAAGATTGGATGCACTCCAAAGCTGCTAAGCTCCTGTCCTTCCTCGATGACATGAAAGGCACAATGCATTACGATGGTTCAACGTCCGACCCCTTCACCATCCGCAGCGGAGTGGAATAGGGCTGCGTCCTTGCCCCCACTCTTTTCGGCATCTTCTTTGCTATACTGCTTATGCACGCCTTTGGGACGTCCACATAAATGATCTACCTGCATACTCAATTAGACAGCAGACTGTTCAACCTGGCACGACTGAAGGCAAATATCAATCGTCAGGGACATGCTCTTCGCTGACGATGCTGCTCTAGCCACTCACGCAAAAGCTGAGTTTCCACCTGATGGACCGCTTTGCTAAAGCATGTGGTGTGTTGGGGTTGACCATCAGCCAAAAGAAAACAATCGTGATGGATCAGGACGCGGACCCACAAGCATCATCATCAACATCTACGAACTTGAGGTAGTCAGATCACGTACTTCGGCTCTGCCACCACCAACGCAATCTCGCTAGAAGCTTAGTTGTATATACGGATTGTAACAGCAGCAACAATTCACTTCAGGTTGTCGCAGAGAGTGTGGAACAACAGCATGCTGACCCAGAACACTAAGATCTCCGTGTACCGTGCCTGCGTGCTAAGCAGTCTCCTGTACGCTAGTGACACCTGGACTCTGTACGCCTCACCAGAGAAAAGACTGAATAACTTTCACGTGCGATGCATCCGACGCTTACTTGAGATCACATAGAGTGAACGAGTAACAAAACAACGAGGTGCTTGCATGTGCCAAGATTCCCAGCATGAGCACACTCCTCCACCAAAGTTGCATTAGATGGCTGGGCCATGTACGTCGGATGGATGACAAACGGATCTCTAAATACCTTTCTTTATTCGAAACTTGCCTCTGGCAAAGGTCAATCGGAGGGCCACCTCTCCGGTTCAAGCATGTCTGCAAACGCGATCTCAACACCTGGGAAGAGCTTGTTCTAGACAGGTCAAGCTCGCAACACGCTCTGATTACTGTTCTGAGCCGGCGCTGCACAACCACAAACCGGAAAATCTGTCACGGGCTCACTTCCATCGTCTCTCGAGAATAAAGGATGCCAACCGGATATATATATATATATATATATATATATATATATATATATATATATATATATATATATATATATATATATATATATATATGCACACTTTCAACCTTTCAGAAATAAAATATTGAATCTGCATTAAAGTGAGATCTTTCTCCCATAAACCATTTTCCAAGCCAATGATTCGTCTAATTCCAAGAATGTTCGGTTTTAGATAAAAGGTCATCCTTAAACATAAGCAGTTTCATTAGAGCATTTTTTAGAATAGACATTTTCTGTTCGTTTGTTATTTCTATAAAGTTTGTGTCAATATCCAAACATTGGTAGACATAATTTACATCAATTTACATAATCATCTGTATTGCAAAATAATTTTATCATTATTTGCACGAAATTTAATATTCTCCACACGTCTACTTTAATCACCTTTTTGTCTCTTCGACATGTGCAATAATAACATACATTACAATAAACGTCCTAATATTTTACAAGGTAAATGGATAATATCTCAATGATATGAATGTATCTGAGAATCTTCTCACTGTACCTTTTGTGATTTTATTGAATAAAAGTATTGATTTAACCAAGCTATAAATAATTCTTTGGTTTGCCACCACATTTTTGTAATTTAAACTATTATGGTCACTGAACGATTTCCGTACTTGACTCATTATGGCTCAGAAATTCTTTAACTTGTTTCAAAACGTTTGAACAAAGCAGACTACTCTTTATAAACA